>JAOVYX010018307.1:0-20413 GCA_035668315.1 Drosera spatulata | reverse complement strand
ATATATGTGTCCTTGAGCTGTGAAAGTCGAGCATTTCGCGTCCCTTTTTGGATCCGTTGGATCGTTGGTCCTTTTCCTTGAAAATGTTGTAAAGGTTGAGCATGACATCCTTTTCTTGGGTCTGACGTGACCAATGTTTACATCATTTGGAATTATCATGAAGAAGGTCGTACTTACTGTTCCTTCTTGGATCCACTGGGATCATTCATTGTTTCTCTAAATAAGCCTGGATAGCTGTATTAAAACGTAATTCTTCGTGTCACCGTCTCGGGCGAGAAATTAGTTAGAGAGCGATGGGCATCCCCCATCCTCTTAGCATTGCAGCGGCTTCGACGCCGTCATGACGGGGCCATGGGTGACTCTACAGGAAGGTCCAAATCATCCCAATGTAGATATCCGGTGTCTCATTAAATGCGCACATAAGGTGCAAGACGACGCACAAAACATGCAGGTGCGAAAACATAATCTCATGGATTGCCCGGTTGACGATTGACGTATTATCGCTGTACTCTGAGTCTGTCATGTCTTTGGAGTTGTCTTTCGAGTCGAGTCATAGACTCGTGGTAGTAAAAATAAAAAGACAAAAAAGATATAAAGACGTATAAAAGAAAATAATGTTTAATATGGTGCCCATATTTTTCTATAAGTTACGAAAATATTTTACTGGAACTTACCGATTTGCCATAGTCGGGGGAGTGCCTTACAAACGAAACTCATATACTCTAGGTTACTGAGTTTTATACTCACGGGTTATGTTTTTCATTTGTAGAAAATCAACAGGTTGATGATAGAGTCCAGTAGAGTGAGAACTGTATGTATATAGCTATCTCACGTTGGATATCATGTAACTAAACTGATAGATTTTGACTTACTGAAGCTTACTGAAAGCTGATCAGAGATAATATGTAATGCGACTTGTTATATTTTGGTTACTGAAAATAGATTGTAATTTTATGAACTAAATGTTACTGCCACAATTATGTAATATAACTGCTTAGTTGGTTTTCCTTGTCTTCTATACTTCTAAGCCGGTCCGGGTTACGTGGTTTTGTCACGGATTGGGTCCGTGATGGCATAACGTCCACGCGTTGCAAGACGTGGAAGTCGGGACGTTACACTCGGTCAAAATCTCTGGGAGATTATTAACGGGTGTGATGCAACACCACCAAAAGAGCCGGAGGACGACCTTAAGAAATGGAAGGTTAAAGCTGATAAGGCGATATTCGCTCTTATCGTCTCTGCAGAAGATGAGTTTCTACAGAGAATCGAGAACGTTAAGACGTCCAAGGAAGCATGGAACACTTTACCCACCTTATTCTCCAAAATAAACGATGCCCGACTTTAGCAGCTCGAGAATGAACTTATGCCAGTCTTACAACGAGACTTGACAATAAGCCATTACTTCACTAAAGTGAAAGATTTATGTGAAGAGATTACTAAATTGGATCAAGAGAATCCAATCACTGATCCTCGTACGAGGAGGATCGTTACTCATGGGTTAAGACCATAATTCAATAGTCTTGTTCCAGCAGCTTGTGGGTGGGTTACTCAGCCAACTCTCACGGAGCTGGAGAGTATTTTGACGAACGAGGAAGCTCTAGACAAGTAAATATCTGGAGTCTCTATTACGAAAGAAAGCACGGATCCCTTTAGCAAAAAGAGAGATCCAAATAAGAAATCCAAACAAGACGCTCAACGGATGCAAGAAAGACAGTCACGTCAGCAAGGAGGCTGACAAAAAAAGTAGTCTTGGAGGAATTCTCAATTCAAGAGAAGTTCTAATCAAGGGGGAGCTTAAGGTGACAGACAAAGACAACGTCAAAATGAAGAATGCTATAACTGCAGAAGGAAGGGACACTTTGCTCGCGATTGTTGGAGGAAATCCAAAAGAGGTAACTTTGCTTCTTCTAGTAAAAGTAAAGACAATACCGAAGAAGAATGGGATTTCCAAGTATCTATGACGATGGAAGAACAAGAGCTCGCATCTTCTTGTATTGCTGAACCAGAAAAAGAGTTCGCACTTGCGGATGTCAACAGCAACATGGTGATTAATTACAACCATGACCGGATCTTAGATTTCGGTTGTCCTAATCACATGATGAAAAGCAAGGAGAAACTTCATGACGTATCCGAGTACAAAGGGAAGCGCACGGTCGTCATCGCCAACAACTTGAAGTTGCCTATAACTCATGCTGGCAAGATGACGATCGTTCCTCGACACAACAGCAAAGAGGAGATAATGTTTTTCACGTACCTGGTATGACAAAAAATTTGTCATCAGTTTCACAAATGATGACAAATGGACACCATGTGATGTTCGCGCCTACCGAAGTCAAAGTCTATCGTAGCCACGACAAGAGTATGTCTGTCATGGAAGGAAGACGAATGGAGTTTGTCTATGTCATGTCAGCCCAAGAGGTTTACGTGGATAAGACTCGAAAGAATGAGACTGCTGATCTATGACATGCTAGGCTTGGGCATGTTAGCTTTCAGAAGTTAAGAGAGATGATTAGAAAATCAACTCTCAAGAGTCTCCCGCAATTGGAGATTCGTGAAGATACTATCTATGGTGATTGTCAATATGAAAAAGCACATCAATTACCGTTCAAGGAGTCGTAATTTAAAACGAAGGTTCCTTTGGAGCTTGTTCACTCGGATGTCTTTGATGCAGTGAAGTAACCATCGGTCATATGTTTAAGGTATATGATTATCTTTATTGATGACTGCTCGAGGTATGTGTGGGTACACCTCATGAAGGAAAAGTCTGGAGCATTGTCAATGTTCAAGACTTTCAAAGAAGACGTCGAGAAGGAGGTAGAAACTATGATGAGGTGTCTCCATACTAACAATGGAGATGAGTACACGTCAAACAAGTTCAAGATGTTCCTACGGCAAAACAATATTAGCAGGCAGTTGACTTGTCCTGACACCTCTCACCAAAATGGCGTTACTGAAAGAAAAAATCGACATCTAGGCGAGACCTGCAGAAACATGCTACATGCCAAGAACGTGCCACCACATTTTTGAACGGAATGCATGAAGATGATGGCTCATGTCATCAACAGGTTATCACAAGCGAGGCTTGGGTTCTTGACACCATTCGAGAAGCTCTGAAAAATGAAGCCAATGGTGGGTCACTTCCGAGTTTTCGGATATGTGTGCTAGGTGTTCATCCCTGACCACCTTCGGAGCAAATTCGACAAGAAAGCAGTGCGATGTATCTTTGTTGGATATGATGATCAGCGAAATGGATGGAAGTGTGTTGATCCCAACACAAGTCACTGTTATCCATCAAGAAATATGATGTTCGATGAAGCATTATCTTGGTGGTACCGAGAGTCAGTTACTTTGTCAGACTCAAAAGAGTTTAAAGAAATACTACAGGAGAAGCCGGACAAAGAAGCGGAAATTACTCTTCATCTAGAAGGTCGTGTAGAACCTAAAGGTCCTGAAGAAGAGCCATCTTCTAAATCTTCAAACAAGGGAAGCAGTCCCTGGCAAAGTGGAGTCTACAGGATAGGCCTACCTAACTTGAAGACACAAAAGAAGAAGTTAATCAAGAAGAAGAGCAGGAAAAAGGCAAAACGAAAGCATCGCTATCCAAACAGAGTGAAAAAGCCAAATCGCAAATATGCCAATGCAGCTCTTGTTGAAGATGACAAGCAAAAAGAGCCGGATTCTTATGAGGAGGCAATTCGTGGCAAGGAATGGAGACAAATCATGCAAAAAGAGATTGATGCACTAAATCAAAATGAGACTTGAGATTTAGCGCCAAAGCCGAAGTCTATGCAATCAATCTCTTACAAGTGGATATATAAGATCAAAACCAAATCAAATGGTTCGATCAAAAGGTATAAAGCTCGACTTGTTGCTCATGGATTCTCATAGAAGTATGACCTGAATTATGATGAGACATTTAATCCAGTGGCCAAGATTACAACCGTTCGAGTTCTCTTAGCACTTGTCGTAACCAAATCGTGGAAGTTGTGACACCTGGATATCAAGAACGCATTCTTACACGGAGAGATTGATCGTGAGATCTACATGGAGCAGGCGAAGGGGTTCGAGAGCAGAACCTATCGTTTGCACGTGTGCAAGCTGAAGAAGACACTCTATGGTTTGAAGAAAGCTCCTAGAGCCTGGTATGAGAAGATAGCTGAGTTTCTTATCTAGAGCGGATACTCAGTTGCGCCAGCAGATTCTAGCCTATTTGTGAAGGCTCGAGGTAAGAAGATGACAGTAGTTCTTATCTATATGGATGATTTAATCATCACAAAAGACAACGAAGAGGAGATCAGATTGACGAGGGCAAACCTGTCGGTTCGATTTCAGATGAAAGAGCTTGGAGAGGTGAAGCACTTTTTGGGTCTTGAAATAGACTAAACCAAGGAGGGCATATTTTTTGTGTCAGCAGAAGTATGCCAAAGATCTTTTAGTGAAATATGGAATGCTTGATTGCAAACCTGTTTCAACACCAGTGGAGGCAATTGCTAAGCTCGCTCGGCTGAAGGCAAAGATCTTGAAGATGAGACTATGTATAGGAAAATAGTGGAAAGCTTGATCTATCTTACTCTGTCAAGGCCTGATATTTCCTATGCAGTCGGTGTAGTCAGCAGATTCAAGCAAAATTCTAAGAAGCCTCGCTTGGAAGTAGTGCGACGAATTCTGAGATATGTCAAAGGAACTATTGACTTTGGTATTCTATACAGGAAGGAAGAACATTCGCAGTTGATCGGGTTATGTGATGCTGACTATGCTGGAGATTACGACATTCAAAGGTCAACTACTGGTTATATATTCAATCTTGGATCAGGGGTTATCTCTTGGTGCAGCAAGAGACAACCAACAATGTCTTTGTCAAGTACAGGGACAGAATATCGTGCAGCTGCTGTGGCAGCACAAGAGTGTAAATGATTGATGCAGTTGATGGAGGATCTTCATCAACCTATCGATTACACAATTTAACTCTATTGTGATAATCAATTAGCAATCCAATAATAGAGAATCCGGTGTTTCATACTCGAACTAAGTATGTGGAGGTTCACTATCACTTTATTTGAGAGAAGGTACTTCAAGGAAAGATCGAGATGAAGTACACCAATATCAATGATCAAGTTGCAGATATCTTTACGAAGGGACTTAATAGGGCTAAGTTTGAAGATTTCAGAAAACAGCTTGAAATGACGACTCGTTCATTTGCAAAGGAGAGATTAGTCGTTGAAGGGGAGTGTTGAATAATATCCCTAACTATATTTTCTAGTCAACAAAATCATCCTAAGGCTAGCGTCTCTTTATTGAATTAAGGAAGGTAACAATGAAATTTCAAGAGAAAGAAACTTAGTTAACCTAAGAAGTTTAATTAGCTTAAGAAGAAGTTTAGCAAGCTTAAAAAAAAAATTAGTTATGCTATTACTATATAAGGAGGTCATTTGTATCATTATTATTTATAACAAAAACTTAGAGAGTTTCTCAAGTGCAAGAATAATTAAAAGGTAAGTGTGTATTTGTAGAATATTTCTAAATAAAATACGGTGTAAATTATGAGTGTTAAAAACAATTAGAGTGTGATTGTTTTTATAAATATACGGATTTATAATATTCTACACTTATTAGAAGTTATAATTCTCGATATGTTTGGATTTCTCAACACATATCCTCACCCAGTGACAATGTCAAACTGGTTTTTCAACTTGTAAGCAAATTGAAACGAGCAATTGGCGGATGATTGGTCCAAATTGTGAATATAAGATGATTGGTCCCCTAGAACATAGATGTCTACAACTCGAAGTTGGATCATAATGTTACAAATATAGAGAAAGGACCACTAATCTATAGATACAACGGTATATCAAGGGCTCGATATTGGTTTAAGCCCGTTTTGGACGATGCTATCGACATACAGTGCAGTGGATTCTTCCCGAAGAAGAATTATCAAGAATGTGGCCATTAATCTTAGTTTAGTATAGTTCTTTTTTCGCGCAATAGCTTAGAACATGTTTCCAATGTTTGCAAGCCTATGTCATGTCTGTAAAAGTTTCATTCCATCTATTTCCATGGTTGACAGTATAACGGAACGATTCAATTTAGGATAATCCATGTTCTTTGATTTTTCGATCCGTCAAAAAGATCCGTAAGTTCATGTAACACCCGATAGAGGGTAAACTAAGAAAAAGCCCGAAAATAGCTAGCAAGTCAGCGAAGACCATGATTATATCGTGCACGACATACTCAGATCATTTTTAAACAAATGTGACAAGATGAAAAAGATAATGAAGAACCTGAAACAGAGTCGACGAACTGTCCATTGATGAAAAGCTTAGTGAACTTGATCTCCGGGAGCTCGATACCAGCTGCGGTCACCTTCGCCTTCACGCTTCCATTAACCGTATGATCATGCTCGACTTCCACACCGACACCAGCCATCGTCGTACTCTTTCTTGCACTGAACTCAACCTATCTGTTTCCTTGCTCTGAATATATATGGTTTGCTTGGTTTCTAGCTACTTTCCAGTTTTCCAGTGCCCTTAATGTATTTATATACTACTATCCTATTTTATTTTATTTTATTTTATTTTTCTTTCAGTTGAAAAATGACTAATCTATAATCACGGAGAGGTCCATGGACCAGTAGCAAAAGAGAAATATTCAAAAGAGAGAATTTATCAATATTTTTCTATTAGTAGTTGCGTATGGTGTTTTTGGTCCTCCCTAGTGGCTACATTATAGTGAAAATCTTCAATATATCAAAGAAAAGTATAAGCATGTAAGCTTAACAGCACTTTGTTGAAATTATTATCTAGTTTAGTCAATGATTCCAATGGAGAACTATGAGTTGGGTGCGTTGGGGCTGCAGCAGCATTCAAATTACAACGTCTTGTAGCTAGGAAATTCAACCAGTAAGTGATATTTTGTTCCATCAATATAGACTCTGTATACTTTAAAACCAAGTTTTAGAATATAGAACACTAATCAGTTAATGACATTTTCAACAAAACATCCTAAAACGTTAGTTAGACATTTCTGTCAAAGATGTTTTTACCATATGATCAAACTTTGATGGAAACAGTATTTTGCTATCTGGGATAAGACGACCTCCATTCTAAACAGGAGTTCCTGATACAAATATAAGTTTTACTATCGAGTTTTATCGAGTTATTACTGTGGAGGCTTGTTAGGAGTCATAGTGGAGTGGGTGTCATGGTGGTGGCTAAAGGTTCATTCAGTTATACTGTTATATTGAGATGAATTTTCTGTCGCTTTTTGTTGGCCTTGTATTATTATGCGTATAATAATTTGGATCAATTTGACTATGGCCTGGCTGAAAAAGTAAGCCGACGTACACCATTTCACAAGCATTACGACTACAACGAAAATATCAAAGTCGTATGCCACGTTGATGGTTAGAATTTGTGAAGGCAATATAGTAATTTGGTGACAAAACCTGTCTCCAAAATATGAATTTACTATAAACCACTTTTTTTTTGGATAAATAATATAAACCACTTGGTCCAGAAGAATTGATTCAGGAAAAATATTGTTTTTCGTTATATGGTTTGGACGCATCAAGAAATATACAAATTCCAAAATCAGGATACTTTTCTAATTGTTGTCTTTTTTTTTATCTTTATATGTTGAAATTTACATTTCTATAATTAACAACATATAGGTTCCGTTATAAAATATACATATACCTTTTCCAACAACCAAATGAACATTTTAAGAAAAAAAATTCCATGCTCACATTCTCCAAATTTATATCTTCCTCGTTATTCTTTTGATAGTTAAATGTCCTTTTCAATGTAAACACTAAGCAATCTTTTTCACTTCGCGATCCCACTAGCATGTGGTGAACAATAGGAGAACGTTGTCGTAATGATTCTAGCTAAGCTAGAAAATGACCCTGGCTGCCTTGCTCGTAGTCTATGGACAAATTAAATAGTTGTGCATAACCTTCAAGTTCGAGAAAATAAAATAACTTTATAAGGTTAGTTTCCTAAATCTGTTAACTTAAGTTCTTGGTACACAGAGCGTTGATTATATGGTCGTGTTAAACAATATTTTGACTGAACCAAAAAACGGATTTGGATTGTCGGCTATCGAGTACTTGAACAACACAGCATTCTAACGGTGAGAAATGCTACAAATTTTTGTGCAGTTTTTATTTTCTTATTTTTTTTATTTTTGGATGATTGAGATAATAAAACAATCCTTTTTAATGTTCAATTTGGACAACCAATGATCCCAATCCATAACCCCAAAAACAAAGGATAGAGGTTGCAAGTTCTTTTCCATGTGTTTCGGGTTGTTTTGCACCGTCGGATTGGCCTTGTTTTTTGTTGTTATAGCAGGGGCTCAGATAGTCCAATCGTGCAACTACCCTTCATATTTTGAGTTTTTTTTTAAATAGATCTTTTTATAAATAAAACTTTTAAAATAGAATCCTAAACAAATTAATTCTTAAAATAAATCTTTTTTTAAATTCTAATAAGAAGAGACGCCCTGCACGATTTTCTTAAGAAAACGCAGGACGCCTTTAGTTCAGTAGAAGACGCAGGGCGTCTTAAGTCGAGTAGAAGGCATAGGACGCTTTTAGGCAACTAGAAAACCAAAGCACACCTATACTCACATCGTCCACACCGATGGATTTCACCCCTCTTCTTTCTATAAATAATCCTTATCTTCTCATTCTTCTTCATAATTTCAAACAATTAAAATTAAAATTAAAATTTAAAGTTTTAGTGGAAAAATTTTGTTGGAATTCTTCGATGAAGTTCGGATAGAGTTGCTGTGACGAAGTTGTTGTTGCGGAGTTACGACGAAGATTTTAGGATTAACTTCCGTCAAGATAATCCTACAACCTTTTATTTTGTGCTTTTAATATTCCTAATTAGATGATATTAATTTAAAAAATAATTAATTTAGGAAATAATTAGTTGAAAAATAATAAGGTAATATTTATTTAGGAAAAAATTAGGGAATAAAATAATGGTTATAAAATAATAATTTAGGAAATAATTAGAAAAATAACAGTTAGTTAAAGTTAATTTAGAAAGTTATGGAATTAGGTGATTTTGATTGAATTGTTTAGTTCTCCCCACATTGTATGTTATTTGTTAGTGCAAGAATGTTTACTAAATATTACAATTTGTCTGTAATTTAAATATGTGACATTGTTTAAAATAATAGTTAGTTAATAATAATTTAGGAAACAATTAGAAAAATAACAGTTAGTTAAAGTTAATTTAGGAAGTTAGGGAATTAGGTGATTTTGATTGAATTATTTGTTAGTGTAAGGATATTTACTAAATATTACGATTTGTCTGTAATTTAAATATGTAACATTGTTTAATATAATAATTAGTTAGTAGTAATTTAGGAAACAAGTAGAAATATTAACAATTAGTTGAGATCGGTTTCATAGGCTATTGGATCGTGTTGCTGCTATATGAAATTCTGAATTCTCAATCTTTATGGTTTGAAAATGATATAGGTATTAGTTCCCCCACATTGTATGCTATTTTTTTTAGTGTAAGGATGTTTACTAAATAATAGGTTACATTATTTAAAAGAGTAATTAATTAATAGTAATTTAGGAAACTATTAGAAATATTAACAGTTAGTTGAGATCAATTTCATACTCCCTCCGTCCCGAAAAGGATGCAACAATTTGACTTGACACGCGTGTTGATGTAAAGTTTGACACGCGTGCAACGACGATCAAACGTAGTTTCTTGTAAATTTATCGTGAAACATCAATGGTTGTGTAACTTATGTACCTTAACCTAATAAATGTCACGGGACGATCAAATTTGATTTGATATGAAAATTAAACTTGTATTCATGTGTATAGAATAGTGTAAAATACGTATATGTTGTATCTTTTGTGGGACGGAGGGAGTACGTTATTGGATTAGTACATCGTGTTGCTGCCACATAAAATTCTGAATTATCAATTTTTATGGTTTGAAAATGATATAGGTATTAGTTTCTCCCACATTGTATGTTATTTTTTTTAGTAAGGATGTTTACAAAATAATAGGTTACATTGTTTAAAATAATAGTTATTTAATACTAATTTAGGAAACAATTAAAAATATTAACCGTTAGTTGAGAGTAGTTTACTATGTTATTGGATTAGTATATCGTGTTAGTGCCATATACAATTCTGAATTCTCAATCTTTATATTTTGAAAATGATATAGGTATGACATTTCAACAATTCCCAATTTTTTGTTATTGGGATACACGATATATGAAAATCAACGATGACTATCAGTTTCAGGAGGAACCGAAAATCCTTCTGAACTTCACACTTGACTGGGAATCGACAGATTATGCAAGGACATCTGTACTAGTGTGGGCTGGGAACCTTCCCAAATCAACATCTGGGCTAAACTGTTTCAAATTCCGGGCACGTCACATATGTTTCAGCTCAAGGATGATGTGTTTTTGCAAATATCATTCGACATACTTCAGAACCCCAATGTTGTTATACGATGTGGTATGTAAAGCGCAATGTTCCTGACGTCCCGGCACATTCATCTTTTTCAGTGCATTCTCATCAATCTGTTCCAGCATAGTATCAACCATCTATGCTCGTGGAAGCGGTTGGCGATGAGGACGATAATGATCTTGCTGTTGACCTTTCTATCGTCCCTGCTCATGTAGCATCAAAAGGGAATTGTAATACCCGAGAATTTTGGGAGTTTTAAAATGAATATATGATGTTACGATTTTAAAATAAATCGTGCTTAAAGGTTATATATTTAAATCCAAGAAAATATTTGTTTATTAAATCAAATATGACGATGGAATATTTGGGATGATTAGTTGAACGCGCCAATAACCATTACGAACGAATAACGTTACAACGTTATAAACGTTGCGTGTAAGGGCTAACGATTGTAATGTCATAAATAATGGTTTATGACTCGGGAGGTCATATTTTCGTATATGAGATAAATCCATCGATGAAAATATATTATCGATGAGTTAATGTTATGAAATTTGGATAAATAATTGACTGAACGAGACGTATCGTGCGACGGAATGTGGGATATTTTCCCACATTTATCAAACTTCTCCACTCTTTCTCTCCACTCCCGCCTACTCCCACCATCATTCTCCCCACTTCAACCACCAGCACTCTCATCACTGCCACCAGCCAACTCTCGTAGCCGCCGACACCGCCATCGTCTCCAACATCATTCAACGCGGCCATCATCATCATCATCATCATCTAATCATCACCTCTCCACCGTCACCATCTTCACGATCATCATCGACACCACATGACGAAGGGCAGCAGCTGGCCGAGGGAAGGGTTAGCGCCAGCAGTCCGATCAGAGGATATCAACGGATCCATCCGTGTGATCGTGTGCGTCGAGGATCATCGTTAATCGAGGTAACCTCACTCGTCCGAGATGCCTCTTTTATTCGTTCACATGATTTCAGCACGTCCGTGTATGTGTGGGATGTGTTTACGCTATGTTTGATGTGTATGCAATGATTTGGATATGTTATGGTGTGAATAGAGGGATCCTTGGCGTTGGACGGAGGTTTTCTGGACGTTCTGACTGCAGAACAGTCACAGCCGTGACATCCTGGGTCGCGCCCGTGACGAAGGAAAAATCTGGAATTTTGGCTGCAAATGGCATCGGGGCGCAAGTCACGGCCGTGACGGCCTTCTGGCCAAGAAAACGACAATTCCGTGCATCGAATCTAAATCTAAATGCGTATTTGAGACATATAACCCATACACATGGAAATATAACGTCAAACGTGCATATACGATCACGTTTGACATGTGTTGGGGTAGTTGGGGTCAAAATGAACTAGAATGCACCCTTATAATGTATATACCCTCACGGGAAATAAATGAAAGCGATCGCTAAATGATTAATAAAAAGGGAACGGGGGATGTGGAACATAGTTACGCTATCCATGTACACTAATGAAAGGCAAACGAATAAGAAATATCGCCTTCTTGAACTGATAAGGACGGCATTGACATCCCTTGTCGATCCGTCGGATCGTTGGTCGTTTTTCTGAAATTATTGAGAAGGTTGAACGTGGTGTCCCTTCTTCGATCCATTGCGATCATTTGTTTCTTTGAATAGCCTTGGTGGCTTGAGTTTGAGTCATTGCACTCCTGTATTATCCTCTGAGTCATCATCGCGGGTGAGAACTAGCTAGGGAGCGATGGGCATCCCCCATTCTCTTCGCATACATGCAGCGGCTTCTACGCCGTTGTGAAGGGGCAACGGGTTGCTCTCTGCAAGGAAGCCCAAATTATCTAAATGCAGGCGAACGATACCTCATTGAATGCGCATAAGAGGTGAAAGGCGATACACAGAGTAGGCAGGTACACAAACAGAATCTGTTGGGTAGCCCGGATGACGATTGACATCTTATCTCTGTACTCCGAGTCGAGTCATGAACCCTAAATAAATACAAAAGAAAGGAATGACTCTTAAAAGTGATACGAAGCCATATAAAGCAATGTAAAGTGATGCTGGTTGATATGGGGTCAATATTTTCCTATATACATAAAAATATTTTAGAGACTTTTGGCGGTCGCCATAACCGTTAGCAGAAGTTCCCTGTAATTGGGATTCATACACCTGAGGTTGCTAAGCTTCATTTGCTCACAGTTATGTTTTTCAATTGCAAATATGCCCCCAACAGCACCTGAAGGCTCTTAGTGTGAGGTTACATGCATATAGATGAATCCATGTACTTCGGATATTATGGCAGATCAGATGTCTATATTTTTTAATGTAATAATTGATCTGCATTGTTTCTTCTCCAATGCTGTAATTAAAACAGGTATTCGAAGTTGTAAGCTATGAGTGTGGCTACTATTTATAGTTTGCTTGACATCTATACCCCTAAACCCATTCGGTTTGTTTGGCCTTGTCACGGATTGGTTCCATGTCTCATTCCGACCTTAGGGAGGACATGGAATTTGATTATAAGAAGAATTGCTTACACCATATAGCAGATTCAGCCATCCGTCATGGTGTTGAATATCGTGTGTTGACATCAAAAGGAGCGATTATTGATTTGAGGTGCAAGCAGTAGAAGAATGATGAGCCACGTGGCTGCAAATGGCGTCTCAGAGCCATGAAGCCAAAAGGTAGCAACAAATAGAGGATCAAAAAAATTACCATGGCTCACACTTGCACAACACAGAATTTTGAAGATGATCACGTGCAGTTATCGTCGCAGTTCTTTGCGGATCACATTCTGCATGTCATAGTCACGAATATCTCCTTGAAAGTGAAGGTCATCCGGACGATGATACAGAGGAATTACCATTGTACGATCAGTTACAAGAAAGCATGTCTTGCCAAACAGAAAGCTATTACAGATCTTCTAGGGGATTGGGATAAGCCTTTCGCGGTGCTTCTTAATTTTTTTGATGCTGTGAAGCTAGCCAACCCTGGTTCGGTGATAATCTTGATGCTGTAAAGCTAGCCAAGAAAGCATGCACGCCTATGAATATTCCCAATCATGTGTGGTTCAATGCTATTTTTTTGGTTTTCAAACCCTCAATCGAAGGATGGAAGCATTGTCGTCCCGTGATTAGCGTTGATGCTACTTTCCTCAAGGGAAAGTACAATGGCACTATGTATATTGTGATGGGTTATGATGTTAATAATCAACTTTTCCCCATTGCTTTTGCAGTTCAGGGGAAGGAGTCGGACGAGACATGGTCTTGGTTCTTCGAAGGTTTTTGACAGGTTAGCCCAATTCTTGAATCTAAGTTGAAGAATTGAATTGATAAGAAATACATGCGGCTCTTAATCATTTCAATATTAACATTGTGTAGATGGTGGGCGACAGACCAGGAATTTATATCATTTTTGATCGCCATGCTAGTATTTTGAGGGTGATACGTGAGTCGAAGTGTTGGTCAGAACCCAATGCATGTCATCGTATATGTGCTTATCACTTTATCAGCAATTTTGGTAAGCACATGAGTTCCAAAACCTAGGAAAACAGGTTGAAGACGCTCTGTTACGAGCGACAGATGACCAAGTGAGAAGTCGAGATGAACAAGATACAGCAGGAGAGTCAAAGGGCATACGATTGGATAATTACTGCCTGTGATGTTGAGAAATGATCGTTGGCTCATGACGGGGGAGGAGATACGGTATCATGACGACCAACCAATCAAAGATGTTTAATTCTGTCCTTAAGGATTATCGATCTGTCTCTATTACTGCACTGATACAGTTAACATTCTCTTGCTGTTACTTTCCCTCTAGCTTACAGCTAAGTACATAATGTTATTTTGATAAGAAATGTTGTTTTCAATATAGTTATGGTGTTTTGATTCGGGTTTTTTTTTTTTTTTTTTGTTCATGTAAAGATGGTTCGACATTAAGGGCAAACACCTTATTCCCGATAGGAGCTCCACTGTTAGGCATTTTCACTCATTGTTGGATCAATATCCGACAATCGAGTTGATTTGGGAGCCATATACTGAGGAGAGATTAGAAAACATGCCTGAGGAATTTGTGGATGAGAGAGATAGAGCCATTTAGTTTTCTCATGTTCCGCTCATCCACTTTGCTATAGTCGAGTATTACGTGTCTTTTCGTACGACACAACAGTTTCATCGGATCCACACGATCCCACGAGGCCATAGCATGCATGATGAATTGCATGTCGTCACCAGACGTGGGCGAGCTGGGGATTTTGATTGCCTCCGTCATCATCAGGCACACGTCAATCGTTGGAATGACGCAGAGCGTCATTTTGTGTTATGTCATCACCAGACGTGGGCGAGCTGGGGATTTTGATTGGCTCCGTCATCATCAGGCACACGTCAATCGTTGGAATGACGCAGAGCCTCATTTTGTGTTATGTCGTCACCAGACCGAGGACGGACCTTCCACTGCCTCAGGCTACCTTCTATGGTATTATCAGATCACTTGACAGCGTATAGGTCCTTCCAGGATTCGTCACTATGGTGTCATCAGAGGCCTGTTTTGTGCTACTACTAGTATTCGTGATCTTATCCGGAGGTCATCGCACAGAGCAGATTCTCAAGAGTTTCGAGATATATTTCAGCAGATGAGAGATAGCGTATCGGAGGATGGGCTTGAGCATGATTTCGATGCAAACGTTGGATCATTAGACAATGAGCCAGTCCTACGCACAGACGACGAGTAGGGCCATGACGATCCTTCTGTTCATGATGGATATGATCATGCAGGAGTCTTCGACCAGCACTATCATGATAGAGTTGATCATGATCATGGCGAGGCTGATGATGAGGCTGCAGATCCTGACGATGCCGATGATAATACTGCAGATCCTGATGATGCTGGACGTTCCGATGATTGATCTTCGAGGTATTGTGCACCACCGGATAGGTTCACTCCTTCTACTTATGCAGGCGGACCGACTAGAGGTAGAGCCAGGGTTAGAGGAGGCAGGCGAGGACGAGGGTGATATATTCGAGTTGTATTGTATCATTCGATTTTCTTTTCGAGTTATCTAGACTTTCTACTCGTGTATTATGTAGTTCGCATTTTATAGTTTCTATTCTTTATTTTGTATCATGCATTATATAGTGTTAGTGTAATACCCCAAGGAAATGCTTAAATGGTTTGATAGTACTACCTATACGAACAATGTGCATCTTTCTTTTCGGTAGCCCATCACTTTAGAACTCCGCAATTAAGCGTGCTTAATGTGGAGTAATGCTGGGATGGGTGACCTCCTGAAAAGTTTCTCAGGACGTACGTGAGTGAGGTCAAAGCGCACTGAAAGGACTAGTGTTGGTCTGTGGGGCCAGTTATCAGCCTGAAGAGCGGTTCTTGGTGACGATCCGGTAGCAAGATTTAGCCGGGGCGTTACAGTATGATATCAGAGCAATCCTGCGACCGCGTGGTGGACCTGTAGACAAGAGGTCCAGGTCAACCGCCTAGCAGGGGAAGGTTCTGGGGCTGCATGTCGTGCTTGAAGTCGCAACGAGGACGTTGCGTTCTTTAAGTGGGGGTGTATGTAATACCCCAAGGAAATGCTTAAATGGTTTGATAGTACTACCTATAACAACAAAGTGCACCTTCCTGTTCGGTAGCCCATCATTTTAGAACTCCGCAGTTAAGCGTGCTTAATGTGAAGCAATGTTGGGATGAATGATCTCCTGGGAAGTTTCCCAGGGCGTGCGCGAGTGAGGCCAAAGCGCACTGAAAGGACTAGTGTTGGTGTGTAAGGCCAGTTGTCAGCCTGACGAGCGGTTCTTGGTGACGACCCGGTAGTAAGGATTTTGCCGGGGCGTTACAGTTAGAGTTTGATTTCACGGATTATGACTTATGTATTATCGATCATATATACCAGTATGTTTTAGTTATAGTTTTCGCTCTATTTATCGATCATGTATTATCGATTGTGTGTCTTCTATACGTATCCCTATTGTTTTAGTTTTGGTTTTCATCCTATTTATCGCTCATTCCCAAAAAGAATCATCAATGTATCATAAATGCAGGATTTATTTCTTTATTCTATTTATCGATCATGTATTATCGATCATGTGTATTCTATACGTAATCCTATTGTTTTAGTTGTAGTTTTCATCCTGAAAAGTTTCCCAGGGCGTGCGCGAGTGAGACCAAAGCCACTGAAAGGACTAGTGTTGGTCTGTGGAACCAGTTGTCAGCCTGACGAGCGGTTCTTGGTGACGACCCGGTAGCAAGTATTTTGCCGGGGCGTTACAGTTAGAGTTTGATTTCACGGATTATGACTTATGTATTATCGATCATATATACCAGTATGTTTTAGTTATAGTTTTCACTTTATTTATCGATCATGTATTATCGATTGTGTGTCTTCTATACGTATCCCTATAGTTTTAGTTTTAGTTTTCATCCTATTTATCATTATTCCCAAAAAGAATCATCAATGTATCATAAATACAGGATTTATTTCTTTATTCTATTTATCGATCATGTATTATCTATCGTGTGTATTCTATACGTATCCCTATTGTTTTAGTTGTAGTTTTCATCCTATTTATCGCTCATTCCCAAAAAGAATCATCAATGTATCATAAGTACTGGATTTGTTTCTTTGTCAAACCAACATTTAAAAAAAATACATCAACGGTCAAGATGAACACATATAAATGAAACTTACATTTATCTTTCACTTTGTAATATGTAATATGATATTATGTATTAAGAGCGTCTTATATTATGTCTTATGTATTATCGTTTCATACATCATCTCTACGTATCTCTATCGTTTTACTTTTCTTTTTCATTCTGTTTATCGAACAACTATATCTTAATGTTGCCATGTACTCGAAACATAATCGAAGTCTTACATTCACTAGCATTGGATGCTTTTACTGACACATTCGAAATGTTTTTACTAGCATGGGATGTTTTCACTAGCATGAGATTCTTTTACCAACATGGGATACTTTCATTAGCATATGATTATTTTATTAACATGGGATGCTTTCACTAGCATGAAATTCTTTTACTAGCATGAAATTCTTTTACTAGCATGGGATGTATTTACTAGCATGGGATGCTTTCACTAGCATGTGATTATTTTACTAGCATGGGATGCTTTTACTAGCATTGGATGCTTTGACTAGCATCTTTTATCATTTTATCAGCTTTTATCATCCGTCATTAGGATAACCTATCATTCATCTACCATTCAACCCTCAACAACTATCATTTCACATCTATCATTAAACATCTACTATTCATCTTCTGTCCTCTATAAAAGGTCTGGACTCATTCATCTTTACCGTTATCTCATCCTTCATCAAACACTTGCTCAAAACTCTTCCACCTTCCTAACTTTTTTCATTATACTCAATCCTCATTTTACAGAAATATGGGTTTCATCAAGATAGAGATTAAACTATACATGGGAGGGACTTGATTGTCCGATCTGACAACGGGAGAAATCTTATGGTTTGATGGACAACTAAGAATATTTGAGATGTCCTTCTGAAGAATTTCTCCTAACATCTCATATGTACAAATCGTTTGATATTTTCAACGGTTGTGGTGCTATCTTTGTGGACGTAAGAGATCACCGGATCTGGAAATATAGTTTTCTACGCTTCGGGATCGTTCTCGAGGAAAGGAATATAATTATTTATGAATTGAAGAGACTCATATACACTTAACATTAGATAAGTCAGTTTACAATCGTAAAAAATCCAGCCAGATGTTGTGCCTCTAGGTGCCATACTTTGCTCTCCTCCGTAATAGAGATTAATAACGATTTTCTCAGAACTCGTACCTGAGCTCGAAGCTTCATGATTGATTATGAGATTCGTCGCTGGCGATGCAGGAGCTCCGCGATTGTTGACGTCGGTCTCGTACATTTTTACGATCATGTAACGTCAAGTTGAATATTTATCATCCGTAATCTCATACGTTCTAAAGCCTCTAGCTCCAATTCGTGGACGGCATGCATCGGCAATTTTCCTTCCGAATCTTAATCTTCGGTATATCTCTATCCTCTTGTAATCGTCCTGGGTAGCATAAAGTTCGTCCGGTTGACCCATTGAATGACAATAACGAAGAAGACAGAATCATTTTTTTTCAGAATCGATCTGAATGTAATTCACATCGAGAGAACCCTCGTTCGCGTATTATTTGATGATTGTATTATGTACTATGGAGATCGAGATTATGTAATAATAAATAGTTGATGCTTCCTTTTTATTCTTGTCAGTAGACTCTTTACAATTATTGCCTTGATATGGATATCTATCTGTAGCGGCAGTGACGTCACATATCTATAAACAGTAAAAATGTCGTGGCATTACAAAATGATATCAGAGCAAAGGGTCTACAAAGAACCTAGGGGAAGCATAAGTTAGAAGCGTATGAACGAAAGTATTACAAGTAACAATAGTTTAAGTACGCTGATTGAGCAAGTGCTTTGTCATAATGTTGCAGAATGAATTTCGGAGTTGAGGTGGAGGTAGAAGACGTACTAAAAATGACACCTCGCTATCACATTAGGACCCGTCTGTGTGAGCACATCGACTGGATCCATGGTCACACCCTGCCGAAGGCTATCGACCTGAACGAATGCTTTAAGCACCCGGTCTTTCAGGCCAAGATTTTATTGAAATCCCTTCCTCAAGAGGAGTTCAAATTCTTTCGAGAAAAATATGCGGATCTACTCATAAATGGAAAACCGAACGAAAAGTATCTTAAGGATGGCAAGTGGCAAGTGGGCTTTGGTGAAATAGTGAGCGAGATTTATGACAACATGGTGATGAATGGCGAAACCGAACGATATCACTTTTAAGCGAGATTTCTGGCGAATCAATTGTAATAAGTCCGAAAGGATAAGATTGGGGGACAATAGTGGATAAGATTCTGTTACTGTAGGCTCGTGGGATGTTAGACTCTATGACCGAATCACGTCTGTCTGTGCTTTATTTGTGTTACCCTACCTCGTGTAGCGTGTGACAACTGGACACCAATAATTGTCTTTGTATGAAATTGAAGTTGTGTGACTACCGCATTCGATTTTATACATATCTGTCAAACTCTTTCATCATTCTTTTCGTCACAACTAAAAGAAAAATCTTCTCTTGAATTTACAGCTATCACAGTTTGCGATGAATTCTCACTGCAACCATGACTCATCCTCTGATGCTCCTGGCCTTCAAGACAGAGACTACAGGCATCCGGGGGCTGGGAGTTCACGGGGACAGCAAGTTAGGAACCATCCCACCGACCGAGTCACGGAGTTCTTGGTGGACGAACTCCTTCGGGCCAGAAACCGAGGACCTCCGTCAGCAGAGGATAGAGACATGATCTGGCGGAACATTAGTGCACAGAACCCTCCACGGTTCATTGGGGAGGGAGACCCTGCCTTCTTTGAGGAATGGATACGAGAATTTGAAAAGTTGTTCGCGGCAGTACGATGCCCAGATGATTGGAGAGTGGACTATGCTATATATTACCTCAAAGGAAAGGCGGACGCTTGGTGGCACACGGTGCGGGATCGTGCTCGGACCCCAGGGTTCGACTGGGAACGATTCAACAACTACTGCGGGATAGGTACTACCCAGAATAACTTAGAGACCGGAAGGAGGAAGAGCTCATCTTCCTGAGACAAGGGGACAGAACAGTGGTAGAGTACGCGGTGAAGTTTACTAAGCTACTACGATATGTCCCGTCCTTTTATCATACCGAGAAGAAGAAGAAGAATCAGTTCATACGAGGCCTCAACCCGAGGCTTAAGACGGCGATTGCTGCAATGAGGTTTAACACCTTTCAAGATCTCTACGAAGCAGTGCTCAATCAAGAACGGAGTTTCAATGAGGCGGACGACGAGATGCGCACTCAGCAAGGTAACCGGGGAGGGAAGCGGTCCAGTCAATCATCCTACTCAGGCTCGGGGTCGA
>JAOVYX010018306.1:0-20413 GCA_035668315.1 Drosera spatulata | reverse complement strand
ACCAAATGCACCTTTCGGAAGCAAGTTCTTGAGGGTTAAAATGATTACCCTGACAACCTATGCAAGAAAAATTATAAGCAAGTAAAGCAGAGTGTCAAGGTAATATAAAGTATGTGGTTTGTAAATTTGGTCAGTCCTGAGAATCCTCAAACTACAAGAAGTAAATTCTAATATCATTTGAGAGAGGGAATCATCCTCCAGAAATTCTAGCCTTTAGTCTTTACCAGGTACTTGAGTTGGCAGAAAGATTGTTAAAGTCACAAAAAAGAAGATGAAAATAGATTCTATTCAAATTGCTAAAAAGGTAAGAGCTAAACCTTCTCCTTCGTTGAACTCTTGACAACCTCTATTAACCGTGGCACGCATCTTGAAGTAGCCAGGTAGTCAATGGCAGGTTCATAGAATGACAAGAGCCAAATACAGAGACACGTTTCATAGAGGAGCTGTCACAATAGCACCATTCATCAAGTATTGTCCACTGTATAATATAAAAACAACATATCTACGAAAGCATTATCCCTATATCAAAACTTAACCAAACACACAAGTTACCTGGATTGACTGTTGAGTAGATGCCGGAGAAATTAAAGGGATCAGAAGCTTTACTCCATCAGCTTGAACAAAAGAAGACCTAACAACAGGTTCCTTCAATAACATCGCAAGGCAACTAACAGCTGTAGGGATCCCACGACTTGGGTGAGTCGGTTTCTTTAACTGCAAAGATCAGTAATAAAATTCATTTATTTGATTGTCCTGATGATAGTATGCACTGATCAGAAAGAACACATTACACGTAAATGGAATTTATTTTATACACAAAATTCAAGAATCTTCAAGAAGAAATATTGAATTTATAATTTACGACAGGTCAGAGATAGAATACTATGAAACAACAAAACAAGTAAAATAAATTACTAGATTAAACATCCAAATCTAGATCATACAACTTATTCTCAAATGGTGACTTGCTCAAAGTACATGACATGCCAAATCCTAGAATAAACCAGTTAAAACTTTTGAATAAGCACAAAGGCGGGAGCCAAACCTGTGCACAAAGCCATTCAACCAGTCCTTTCAAGACATCTCCAATGGTAGTCAGTTTGCTCTTTGAATTTGAAGCCTCACCATTAGCAGCTCCACCATGCTGTTTTGCAGGTCTAGCACTGGGAGAGAATGAAATTCGACAAGTTAACTTCAAGCCATTTGGTAAAGTATTCAGAAAATGTTCACTGTGTAATGATGTTCACCATTACCTCAGTATCAGAGCAAGTATCTTACAACTCTTCTCTTGTATGAACCAGTTTCCTCTCCATAGCAATCTGAAAGAGGGCGTTAAAAGAAAGAAACAAATACAGCCAGCTGGTATTGTTGCAAGATCTTCTCCCATGTCAGCAATACTATTTGGTTTGATGTTATCCCACAAAGCAAAAAACTACTACTTTTAAGTGGCATATTTACCTTATGAAGGGTTCATAGATGTCTTCTTTCGCAAGTGATTCATCATGAAATAATCTAGCTCTTTTCGGATTCGCTGTCAAGAAAATGAGCACACAATGACTTTACTGAGGATATGCCAAGCTAGTTAGACTGCACAGTTTAAAGTACCTACCTGTAAGCATTTCGTCTATCAAAGCCAGGACATATTCAACGGTTTCTTCCTTGAATATATCACGTAAGATGCTAACAAATACTCGAACATATGCAGGTCCATCCTGTAGGATTCGATGACATTTGTTAAATCAGAAAGCCATCAGCTAAACCGTAGAGCCAACCTTACAACTGTCACTGAGAAGAGATCATTACAACCTTAAAAGAAAGTTGAATTTGCGATAGAAAAATGATGGAGGAAAAAGCAGACCACTGTGATGATAAGGCAGATGCCAAACTTGCAGGCATAAAAGCTTGAACCAGTTTGAAATAATTCATAAAACTAAGTCTGAAAATCAATTAAAAACACGGAAGCAGTATCAAATAAATGAATCAGAGGAGGAGCATGAATAGAACAATATTGGGACAAGATCTTATATGCAGCTCAAGCATAACATCAGAAAGGAAACTATTACCTAAGAAAATAAAAATAGTAGTGAACGAAAATGGGAAAAAAAGCAAACAATTTTTCAGACCTGTTGGCTATTAGCCTATTACAGAGGAACCAAATACATGCACTCTATGTGAGAAGGAAGAAATAACTTTTACATCATCCAGCAGCCCAGCTCTGTAGCTTTCTGATCTCTTATCGTAGCGTCTTAACAGCTGAAGGGATGTCCCGGTGATCAGCTTGGTAGTCATGTATGTCTCCCATGGAATAACCCTCTGAAGAACCTAGGAGAAGACCAGGAAAAAGAAATCGCAAAAGCACATTTTAGTAACTTCACAGTCTACGGGAAATTACTTGAAGATCTTCAAATAACTAGAACAGGAGCCTCACTAATTAAAAACCAGTAAAAAAAATCACTAAGCTGATCAGAGATTAATCTAAGAAACACTTCTCAAGTATGGGAAGCGGAAGACAACTAGATGTATGCCTTTCAAGGATAACTACAACACAAAGAAGCAATCTGGATTCTCACATTCGCTGAGTTCCAATCCCATACAAGAATTCCTACTCAAAAGTTGCCAGCAACGAAACGATTTTTACACATGATCATTTCGAAGAACCAGATGTGGATACTTGGTGTTTTGTCATTATCCCAACCAGGGTGTTCACCAAATATTTCACCAATAATCAGCACGTAACCAATATTAATCTACCTAATTTTTCTGAACCACCACTGATGATCCAGTCAAGTCCACAAAAATGCCAATATCTCATTTTTCACACATAACATTCCACTCCCTCCATGAATAACTGAATAAAAGCCCAAATTCGTCCATCTCCGCCACCTAGGGCTCACACAGCTTAACAAATCCGACACACGAATCCACCTTTTCTATTCCATCATTCTATATATGAGATTGAGTCACAGCATCATCCTCAAACTACACGCAATCTCCTGTACCACTCCAATTATCCTAGTCGTTAACAGCTGAATCAAACATCTCAGATCCGACACGTAATCGAGGGAAAAAAAAAAACGCCAACAACAAACAAAACACGATATCTGCATCGCATCCAACCACGATCCACGATCACCGATCGATTCCGAGAAAACCTAAGCAGTTAACGAAACACAAGATGGATCCATAGAGCGAAACCCCTCATATTACATGAACAACTACACCGAAATGGAGAAATCATGGACGCATAGAGCGGGATCGAACCTGCTCCGTCGACAACTCAGCGTGATCCGTCGTCGTCGTCATCTTCGCAAGAAAATGCAAAACCTAATTCGATCGAAACAACAGAGCCGTGAGGGATTCGTGTTCGAGATTTATGAGTCTGAGATGCGGAGAGCTTTTGTGGAAATGATGAAATGAAATGAAATGATTGAGAGAGGGAGAGGAGAGAAACTGATGGATCACAGCAGCGAAGCAATGAGGAAGACGACAATGAAGAGAAGTGTCGCCGTGCGATTATTTTCCCATCTCGGGCCCTAATGGGCGAGACAATGAGGGCAATTTTGTCCTTCTAAAGAAAAAGACAAATTGTATTTGATAATTTATATATATATATTAAATTAAAAAAAATAATTTTATTTTTATGAATATGTAAGATAAATAATTGAAAAAAAAAATGATGATAGGTAAGTTGATGTGATATAAAATAGAAATATTTTTATAATTTTATATAAAAAATTATTAAATATGAAAATATTATAATTTAACTGAAATATTTTAAAAAAATATTATAATTTGAATGAGATGAGGGATTAATATCTTGAGTTGAGATGCACATAAAAAATATGCTTACTTAAGGTTAACGATCGACATTTAAATGGTAGGACGTTAGGTTCTTAGGTTGTGTGTATCTGAATGTGAAAATCTGAGACATATTTGGGTTGAATTCTGACAAATGTTTCACTAGATCTAGTTTATACATGTAGAATAAGTCATAAATGATAAACTAGATATGTAATGAATTTGATCTACTTACCCAAAAACTCGAAACAAATAAGACACCGTTAGTCTATTATCATCCAGGAAGATATGTTAACACTTTATTTAAACAAAAACTTGAAACGTGACGTAATGATCACAGTGCGGGTAAGGGGCATAATGATCACAGTGCGCCGAGACAGAAAGCAAAAATGGAGCAAAGTGACTCGTTTAATTTCATTCATCATCGCCGCAAACCCTTGATAACCAAAACCAACAAAAACCCTACAAGCTCAACCCAAAAAACCCACCATTGACGCTCTCAATCTGAGCCACGATGTGGAGATTCATGGCAGGGGCTCGAGCATCTCTCGTCACACGCCTCGCCTCAAATCTCCGCTCAATTCAATCAACCAATCACTCTCAAATAATCTCCAACTCCACGAAACCATTTCCAATTTCGTCACAGTTCATAATCAACGAGCTTCCCGTTGCTTTTGTGCCCAACTGTCATGGATTCTCGTCTCAATCATCAATTGATGATATTGGGTTCGACCCAGATGAAACCCAGAATCGAACTGATGAAACCCATATGGGGTTTGGGAATTCTGTAGGAATTGATGATGGCAGTTCAAATTCTGGAGAGACCCGTGTGGTTGATTCGTGGGGAAGTGAAGAATCGGGTTCGGGTCTTGATGGGGTTGATGGGATCAGTGGTGCAAGTGATGGTGTGGGTGACGGTGGTGTTGATGCGGAGAAGTTGGAGGCCATGTTGTCTTTGCTTCAGAGCAGTGTTGATGGGTCGTTGGAATCGACGCTTGATGCGGTGGGGTTGATGTTGAGTGAAGAGTTTGTGATTAGGGTTATCGAGACGCCTTTGGTTCCCGGGGAGCATTTGATTAGGTTCTTCAGATGGGCTTCGGCGAAACATGGAAATGTGGTGACTACTTCAGTGTTGGATGCTCTTGTTGGGGAGATTGGTAAGGGGAATAGTAAGAGGAATGCGTATGCGCTTTGGGATTTCATTAAGGAGATTGGTGGGAAGGAGAAAGGTGTGCTGAATGTTGATGTCCTTAATGAACTGATTGGGTTTCTGTCAAGGTTGGGGAAGTGTAAGGCTGCTTTGGAGGTGTTTGACAGGTTTGAGGACTTTGGTTGTACCCCTAATGATGAGACGTATTATCTTGCTTTGGAAAGTCTTTGCAGGCGATCGTTTTATGATTGGGCGTGGTTAGTTTGTCAGAAGATGCTGAATACTGGTGCCTTGCCGGACAGTGAGAAGATAGGGAAGATCATAGTGCTACTTTGCAAAGGCAATAAAGCTAAGGAGGCATTTTCGATCTACCTGGCTGCAAAGGAAAACGATAGATATCCTCCCCTAGGGGTAGTTCATGTTCTGATTTGTAGGATGTCCAAAGAGGACGAGACCGTGAACTCAGCGTTGAAAATGCTGGATGATTTTTCTAGTGAAGCGCAAAGACATGCCTCCACTTCTTTCAGAAATGTTGTTAGTGGCTTGTGTAGGATAAAGGACATAGATGGAGCGAAAGGTTTGCTTTTTAAGATGATTGAAGGTGGCCCGCCTCCAGGAAATTCTGTATTCAACTTGATTATTCACTCTCTGTCAAAAGCTGGGCAATTTGACGAAGCAAAGGCGTTGATGCGGCTAATGGAAAGCAGGGGACTGAAGCCTGATCATTACACTTATATGGTCATAATGAGTGGATATTCGAAATTGGGTTTAATGGACGAGGCATGTAAAGTATATTCTGAGGCCAAACAGAAGCACGGTAAGCTAAGTCGTGCAAGTTACCATACAATGATCCGAGGTTACTGCAGGCTCAATGAATACGACAGGGCCTTGAAGTTATTGAGTGAAATGGAAGACGATGGTGTCCCTCCTAATGTAGACGAGTACAACAAGATAATCCAGTCTCTTTGTCTGCAGGCTTTAGAATGGAAAACTGCAGAGGAATTGCTGGATGTAATGAAACAAAAAGGTTTGCGACTTCCTAGTATCACAGCAGGCCTTGTACAAGCGGTCAAGGAGTTGCAACTCGAGGCAACGAAAAGCGAAGTAGTCAGTGTTGCAGCTTAGTTTGTTTGTGTACTTCCAAGGATCTTGCACCAGCGACCGAGTTGCGCTCTCTATGGTTTCTTCGATTGTTTTATTCTTCTTCCATCGCGATGCAGGACCATGGCATTTTGCTGCCTTGCCAAGAAAATTAGGTTATTTGCAAATGGAAGAGATGACGACCTTGGGCTCCCTAATCTTTGTTTCCCACCCCGCAGCTTTGTAGCGGCTAGGCGTGTTCCATACATTAGTTTCTTTTGTATCTTCAACCGTGGATTAAACTATGAGCACACTTTGAATCTCCCTCCTTTGTGTCCAATGTTGTTGTAATTTTTCTTCAGTGATACAGGTTGCAGTGTTTTAAGTACCTCTTGAGACTCTGCTATGTTGTTTCAGCATTCCGGCGTGCGACGAGAACCCTTGGTTGAGATGTTTGCATTTTGCCTGTTAGAAACACAGATATTCTGCATGCATCATCGTTTAAAACATCTTTTTTTGGTTCTTGAACCTGGACATCATCAGTAAGATACTTTGTTTTTTATATTGGTCCAAGTGTGCGACTATGTAACTGCTGTAGTTCAGTCGAGTGTATATTGGAATCTCCATTTCGGAACAAAACCTAATCCACACTACCTAGAAACTTTACTTGCAGTAGAAAGAAAAATCAAATAACGCAACCTTCGTATTGAACACGTTTATAACAATAGATACAAAGCTGGGCATGTTAAATCCAGAAGATCATTGCATAAGTTGTTGACACTAACCATTTCAATACAGTTGACACACACAGAACCAGTTGAGGCACCTTATTCATCACTCCATCTGCTTAACTAGTGAAGAAAACGAAGCAAAAGCTGTTTGTTTGTCTGCTTGGTTAACAAAAAACGGGAACACAAATGGAACTGCAAACCCAGTACTAAATTTGGAAGACATCTAAGGTGAGTAAAACAGTAAAGAGGATTAGACGCAATGCACGTATAGTTCTTGTATCGGGAACCAATAATCATGGATTATGAAATCATTAGAGTACTCCTTAAGTGATTCAGCTTTACATATCGATATACACAACATACAACAGGGGGAGATACATGTTACACGAGAAGATAGACCTGCTACATCTGAATCAAAATATTGCACAAACAATTACAACAAAAATTGACGAGAAATAAATAGCTTGCAATAAAGATAATAAATCGAAGCAGGGATACTCATACTAAGGCGTGTTTGATATCTAGTGTTCACAACCGTGTCTTCCATCAATCCCTTGTGTCGAGTTCAAAAATCTGATTTCATGAGCTGGTGCCGAGGCTTTATACTAATATCGCAGAAAGGCTGCTCCTGCTTCACATGTATATAATCCCTGGTTTTGAGAACCTATACGAAACCAGTATAAAAACTGCAACAATAAGTAATGTTGAATCCGTATCGGCTTTGCAGCAAACAATCAAGGGTGAAGATGGGTGGCGTTTGATGTGCACAGCACACATTTTTTTTTAAGGATTAAGTATACAATTGTAATCCGAGAAAATTTAAGAGAGGTTTACCAATGTCTCAAAGAACATTCTCGATGCTTCCTTGCGGGATTTACCCGCTAACAGATTGTCCAAATGAACAACATTCCTTCCTTGTTGAGCTCCCTTGTGGAATAATACTTGAAGATAATTGGCAACAGCTCTGTGGAGAAGAAGAATAATAGTCCAACACTTAATATACAGATCAAGAGTATGATACATTTAATGTAATCAAGCAACTATGTCGAGGAAAACCACACAGGATATAGGCATCCAGCACAGCCAATGTGTGGGTTAAATTCCAAGGAATGGATTACCAACAACACCATTGATAAACCACAGTCAAATGACATACACAAAATATGTATGTTACCATATGACTCAAAATGCAGATAATATAAGCTACAGATAATCTAAGCTGAAGAAACTACTCGTAAAAGACAATAAGACATGAAACTTAAGTATGGGCCAGCTACACCATGGCAGAAAAGGGTCAAACAAAGGCAAGCAGTAATTCACCAACCAACTCAACGATGGACAACTCCACAGTTTTCAAGTTGAAATTTTCTAAAGGGTATCCAACGGAACCCGATCACACACAATAGCCAACAACCAGAAGGGCCATGTAAACCATCACCGTGAATGAGTCCAAATTGAACTTCACTAAATGTTAACGCACATACTCACTACAGGTAAAGTTGCAGTATAAGCAGCCTTTTTTAAAACAAATAAATAATAAAAAACATGAAGCAGAAACATAACAAGCGGAGTGAAATGATAAGATGCACCTGGTTCGAGCAGACCAACCAATGGTCTCTTGCATGCCTGTCTCTTCAGCATTGGGCACCGAGTTGTCTCCATCATCAGCATTCTCATAATCTTCATCATCATAATTCAGAAAATCTGGAAAATACGAACGAAAACAACTTTTGAAATCAATCATGTCAAAAGAAAAAGGAAAAAACTCGTGCACTGGCCTAATACATAAGAACCAGGCGGATGGAGCAAGAAGTTAATGTGACTAATGACTACATTGTGTCACATGACATGCAACAGACTCCACAGTCACATACTGGAGCATTTATATCATTCAGAAAAAAATCTAACCTTTTACGAGGAAACAACACATAAATAGGCAAGGAAAGAAACTGAAGTGAGGAATCTACCTGTATCATGCTTAAAATTCTCCTTGTCAAAATCCTGCTGCACAACAAAAATAAAAGAAACTAGCAGATGTCAATGTCATAAATAAAAAAGCTACACTTCGTAAGACTTGCACGTCTCTCATATCTATGCACAACAATGCGGCAAGTCTATTCAACAGATATTTCTTCTCTCTTCATTGCTAAAAGAAACCAAAGCCTAACACAACAATGCCATCATGCAGCGAACGACACAACAGCAAACTAATCAAATAGATCTAGACCATACATTCATGGCACAATCTTATTTTAGATAAGACTCACGATCCTGTTTCATTTTCCATTCTCAAGAAGCACATGAATCAAGAAACACAACAACCAGGGACCTAATTTGAGGTGACGTAGCCATTGTCAGGAAACACAACACTTTTTTAAAGAAAGAGAAGGGAAAAAAAACTTTTAAGTAGTAGAGGTTAAAAGGAATACCAAGACATTGTCGCCCATAATAGACTGATTAGAGACAGAGGTAGGATCCACAAAAGATTGATCATTGGCACCAAGCAACTCCACATCCACTTTCTCCGCTGGTGTACTACTCCCCCGATCCAAATCACCCCCTACACCGGAGCAATCTAATCTTGAATCTGTTACACAATGCTCGAGAGCATTATCTTCATGTTGCTTAGAACCAAGGATCTCATCTCCATGAGTAGACTCCCACTGATCAGCTGGTTTGTCAATAAGTGCCTGGTCTGAAGCAGCCAGGGCCCTAATTTGAGGTGACATAGCCGCAAAGACGCTGGCATAATCTAGACGCAATGACTGGTCTAAATTAATGCCTATTGTTGCGGCAAATGAGTCAAACCCTTCCATCTGCTCCTTAACCCAATCTTCATCTGTCCTTTGCCCCGATCCCCCCTTGTTGGATTGACCAGCTAATTCATTATCAATTATTTCTCCATCATTTGACTTGATTGCTGAAACATCTGCTGCTATGACTGGATTAGTAGTTTGTGCATCCATTCCCTGATCAGTTGATTGAACCAACTCATCAGTTTGCACAGGGACCGCCACATCATCACAGATGGAGACCCCTGCATCCTCGGGTTTAGTCAACGTAGCTAACAACACAGTCGCATGATCTGTCGAGTTGTCTTCCTTTAACAACGTGGAATTGACAGACGGCAAGTTCGCAGACAAAGTCCCCACATTGTCTGCCGTTTCACCAGCCAAGATGCTCCTGCCTTCATTTTCACTTTCAGGATTTTCCCGAAAAGCATCTTTTTGTGAAGGCTGGTGCCCAAAGGAGGCGTTAATACATTGTTCATTCATATTCTCTTCAAGACCATTTGTTATATCTCTGTCGACCGAATCCAAGTTGTTCGTATCAATGACATTTTCTTCATCTTGAGGTCTTAAACTGGATCCGCTCCCATTTACTTCCGTATGATGAGCAGTAGTCATTTCATCTATGATAATCTTAATCGCACTCAGATCAAATGGTTGGCTATGCAAAGAGATCAGGTCCGCTGACATCCCTGGGAAGAATCCAAGCAAATCCATGCAGCATCAATCACATTAAGTCAGCTCAAATCTAAGGGAAGACACACTTCTTTAGTGGTGGTGAAACTAATACAAATGCAGCAACCCATCCAAGTAAGCAATACAATATACTCCTTCCATCCCCTATTCAGTGCATGGTTTGGGGCAGGGGGGAGGGGCGTTGCGTTGCGTTGGCATTGGACGCAAATTTGTCGGGTAATGCTAATGATGATTTAAATTATATGTATTTTATCATGTGTAGAAAAAATTAAAAAAATCATCGCATTGTTCAGTGGAATTCAGTGGAACAAAGAACCACTTATAAATGTTATCTAAAAAAGAAGCACTTATAAATACATTTTGAATAGTGTGTTTTATCAGAGGAGAACCTTTACAATAGACAAACTAAACCGAAAAACAATAAAATCTATGGACACCGCTGATAACCCTCCCTCCCATATCCTCCTATTCTCCTCCCACTTTATGTTATGTTAATTCTGTATACAACACATAATACTGCATGAATTATAAATATCTAGAAAAGAGAACCAATAAAAAGACAAACACACTGGTGCATATGACAAACTGGGATAGATTATGGCAATCCTCAAATTGTCCAAGCAGGCAAGCATTCAATACATGGGGTCATCTTTTACAGAAAGGGTCAAGGGTCAAGGGTCCAGACCTGAAACTAAAGGATCGCTGAAAATTTCATCCTCCGAACGCTGCTTTTGAAGCACCCATATTTCAGAACGAGTACAAGGAGCCTTTTTCCGCAGTCGACGTATATCTTCAGTATTAATCAACTGCTGTCTTATTGTGCTGAGAAAAACAACATGCAGCAATTACAAGCTCGGAGGAAGAGACATATTAACCTTTAACATGATCACACATGATGTTATACACAAGATGCTATAGGCTATTATACGTGATGTTATATACTTCATGTTATAAACTTATCAACCTAAATGGTCATGCATGATCTTAATCTTCTAACAAGAATTACAATCACCAAAAAAAGAAAAAGAAAAAAAAAGGAGCATGCCAATTTTGAATTAGAGATGATGAACCAGATGAAAACAAAGTAAACGTTGCCTGCACCTTCTGAACCAATTGATGCAAAAACCAATAACTTGAAGATCAAGAAATATGGTATCACAGAGGTACTTACTCGCCATGCAAAACCATGCTATCATCCATGAGCACCTTTCGCTTATAAGGAGTGGTACGGGGAGTAACTCGGCGGCGTTTCATGGACTCAGTGTCCTGGATAGAGGGAGTAGGCTTTAACCTAAGTGCAGTTGATCTTCTTCCAACTGTAAGGAAACATCACAAAATCAATCAAAATGAACTGAGAGTTAATTGGTAACTATATCTTAGGTCGCCATTTTACACATCCCCAAGGAAAGAAGAAGCTGCAACTAGCAGAAGATAACATAACAAGCTCAATGCAATACCTAAGATTGAAGACAGCAAATCATCATCATTGGGGACAAGTTCCAAAGATTTTGTTGATTGAGCTGCAGCAGCAGAGGATTCAACTGAAGTTTCGCTCTGAAAAGTAACAGCACTTTCAATAAAACTTCTTTTCTTCCCAGTCAGCATATGTGCAGTTGAATCTCCATCAGCCTGTGCTATGATTTCGGTTTCTGGAGTAGATTGTACAAGCAACGAATTTATTCTAACGTCATCTGGTACAGAAAGCAACTTTTCAGGAGAAGGCAAATCAGAAACAAGATCACCATTTCCCTTCTCACAAACAGAATCACTCGGTACCAAACTGACATTTCGCCTATCCAAGTTATGATGGTCTGCAGACTCTGCACCAGAACTACTACAACAAGCAGGATGTGATGATGGTATGAGATCTGACAAAGCGTTGGTATCTTTAAGGTGTGAGCTGCAAGCTTGAAGTAATGGTTCCGAACCAGATACTAATCTCCTATCAGCAGACTCACGTTTTCCGGACTTTTGGCAGTCGAGGCTATCGGTATTACTAAGCTGAGAGGCATTATCTCGAGTATTGCTGTTATTTTCTACAGTCGCGGGAACTCCTGACTTTGCAAATGTGTTATCATTGCCAGGCACAAGATCAGCTAGGGAAGAGCATGGACAACAAGCAGGTAGATCTAAAGGTGCACCAGCAGCTTCATGAGCTGGGTTTTGATTGTCGGCAAACATGCTCGACCTGACTTGCATAGCTTCACCTTCATGAACTTCTATGGATCGAAAACCAGATGAAGCATTTAGTCCTTCGCCATTGGGGGCTTGAATACATAAAATTCCTGTTTCTTCTGAGCCATTGGACAAAGGGTTTTCATTAACAAGAGGCAATCGAGCAATCTCTGATGGGGCATACTTCAAGACCTCATCGGTCAAGGGTGGAAATTCATGTGAAGAAGCTTTCATTGCCTCCAAATGAACATGTGCCTTTAATGGAGATGAAACAATGTCATTATCTACAGAGTAAGACTCTGGTTTACTAAAATCTGCTCCCAGCGATACTTTTGCCACAACTTCTTTTGAATTTTGATCCTCATCCATATGATCATCACTGACCTGAGCATCTTCTGCAATGGGCAAATTAGGCTCCTCCAACAATCCAGGAGTAGATGGTGCCTGATAACCCAAAATGATATCAGCATCTGCGGAGACAAGGTGAACTCCCTCAAAAGAAACCCTGCATTATCAGATTTCTGGTATTCCCTGTTATTGGGAACATCAGTATATGCAGGCATAACAGAAACAAACCTGGATGGTGAAAAAATTAGCTTCAGTAGTTACTGAAGACTCATCGATCTCCTCGTCACTCTTAGCATCTTTAAAAAGAGAAGATCGTTCAACAGATGAGTCTGCAAAGGCCCTGCAGTTCAAGAAATGGTACATTTTTATTAGAGGCCTAACCACTTCTACAGAATAAAAATTCAGGATGAGGTGCCTAGGTGAAAAGAAGCCTCCTACGATGTTTTCGACCTTCTAGCACCTAATTGTTCCCTAAGCAGGCACCCAAATCCTTTTTGAAAATTGTTGAGAATATTTCAAGATGAAGAAGATTTGGTCAAATGTCTTACAGTGAGTCCATAATGTCCTTCCCGTGACTTGAAGGTCCACCCTTGTCCAAAAGCATCTCCTGCTCACAACCAGTGCAACAAGGTTGTAAAGAATCAAGCATTCAAATGGAGTCATCAAACCAGTGAATGCGTGTACAGATAAGAGACTTTATCTCGCAGGTCAAGATATAGAAACAAGGAGAAAGAAGGAATCTGCATTATCAACACAATGCATTCTTTTTATTGAACAAGGTAAAATATCCCACGTTATCTGCACAAGGTAGTTTCACCAACCTATATCAGTACTCTTCAGAAGTGGCAAAATCCCTAGCGAGAACTCTACAAGTATTATGCTGAGAAATGATAACCTCCTCAAATGCTAGATATGCTCCAATGATCCTATTGACAACTTTCCTTCAAAATAAAAAATAAAAAAATAAATCTACCCCGCTACCTCGAAAGCAGCAGATTGTCATCAATGAACCCATTCAAGCTTCAATGCATTAGTAGACCAAATGATCAATGAAGCAAAAAGCAACGACAAGCGAAAAGAATCGAACTAAAAATCAAATGAGAACTGATTTACTATTTGCATCTCAGCATGTCTTTATTCAAACCTTATGCAAGTTGAACCATTTCTATTCAGTTACTTCTACTCCAAATGATAGATCGGTTAATTTCGAAGGCCAGTGAACATTAGGAAGACAAATCCACAATCATATAATTAATGTACATGCATGCAAAGAAAGAAGCAAAGTGGAGAAAAGGAAAACAACTGGAGATAGATCATTGAGTAGATTTGGTCGCATGAGATTACCTCATCCAGGTCCAATCCAATTTGAAATGCATCATCATCACCAAAACGCTCTGAAACAAGATTTGTAATCTTGTAAGTAGGGGTGTCAGCATCACATGCAAGACATAAAACTACACTTTCATCATTTTAAGCAGCTGAAGTTCGAGATGATGCTTACCATCAAGCCCGAACTGTGATGTAGTAAAAACTACACCTTCCATAGGATCCTGGAGAGTAATGTGCTCTCTCGTGCTGACATGATGGTCCACATAACTTCTACAACAGTTTACAAAGAGTAATTCAACTAATTAACAAGCTAGAAATTCCAGCGCTGTAACTAATGGATTTAAATCAATACATGCATATCATATTTTAAACCAACCCGTTGATTACGTCAGTGTCTGGCAGCTCAAAGTCATCAAGATCAAATGTCTCTGGCAAGGTAATCGAATGATAAGGGGCCTTGGATTGTTCTGGGGGTAAATCAACTGCTTCAGAGCGAAAAGCTTGCTTGACCTTAAGCAAAGCCTCGCTGCAATCGTCAAAGAGGTAATTCACCTTCTTAGAATATATCCTCACTACCCCAAGTAGAAGATGGCTGGACAAACGTAGTGCTATCGGTACTTCAGGACAAATTATTGAGTCTGTAACAAAAAAGGAATAGTGTATAAGATGACATGATAGATAACTTTTATAACATAGATTTTGTAAACTAGCGAACACGATAAAGCAATCTACAACACTAATTAAGCTCAGCATTCAGCATTCCCAACGCATCAATGAACCAAACAATGCAGTAGCGAGACTGTTTCCTACACACCCTCAAATTGAACGAACCAAACAATGCAACAAAGAAACAATAAACCGAAATCGACACCGAACCCGAAAAACTCACCGACAGAGACGCCGATATCGGTATCAGCGACTTGATTCTTCCTCAACTTCCGCTCCAGATGCGCCGCGATCCATATCGTCCCCAGCGGCCCTTTCTTCGCCAATATAAACTGCGAATAAAACATCCTCTCTCCCCTCCTCCAAATCCCTAATCATCCAAATCACACAAACCACAGCTTCTCCCCAATCCAGAACCCTAATCTCACAATTCCGTCAACAAAGTCCCCAAAACCCTAGCTTTCACTGCTCCACTCACAGATCCACCTGATTCGAGTCCAATTTCACCTGAATCGAAGAAGTGGTGGTGATGTTTGACTTGGAATTCTCGGTCGATTGCTCGGAGACTTGGGTTGGGGGAAGACAATGTTGTGTATTTGCCGGGTTTGGTTGTGCGGGGTGTTTTGAGATGGACGGCTGGGATTGAGGGAGAGAGTGAGCGATGATTATAGATAGAGGAAGAGAAGGTGTGTGTTTTGAGTTTGAAGTTCAATTTTGGACTTGAAGTAAAAATAAGCGCCGAGTTTTAGATTTGGTGAAAGAAGTTCAAGAAAGTGGTGGGACTGAGTGAATTTGTGATCCAAATGGAATTTCCAACTAACAAATGCCTAATTTGCACCTGACGAATAGTTGGATTGGTGTCAAATTCTATATTTACAACGATTAGATATAGATCTCTTATTAATGTTTTTTAATATAGAATAAATCTGTCCAATCTATTATTTCATGTTTGTAATATTGAAAGTTCTATTGGGCTTTGGAATGAGACGCTGAGTACTCTTTGATATGAACACTACAAAAATGACTTCGACTAACAGACCCAAATCTGGGTGTCATAAGTGAAGATAATAGCCGATGTCCACAAGTCATGAACATGGAGTGCTCATCAGTTCTGGCACCAAGAAATACATGTAACCTCGTAAGCTTTGTCTTCCCTCACAAAGGGGAATTATGGCACCATGTACCGAACCCATAAAAGCTCCAAGATAGTAGATGACAGATCTGGCGAAAACCATTGCTTTTCAATACTATCATTGGATAACAACGATCCTATATCAATCTTCTTGAAGCCTATACCAGTAAAAGACCTGGCCTTTGACCAAAATTGGGACACCGACCCATTACATAAGAATTTGTGACACCGTTATCCTTAAATTGTTTCTATAAAGTTTCAATGTTACAGTGGTTCGGGCATCGTGACACGACTTGCCAAAACAGACTCGAATGGAACGATGATCATATCATCTTCCCTCTTCAGTTGCCTCTTCATCCTCCTTTTGGCTAGCAAATCTCACGAGGTCCTCCACGAGGATCTTCCCATCTGTTGGTGAAGAAATGAGTATCAACAAGCAAATAATAACGGCATGCATGTCCGTGTCATGTGCTAGGAGTGGAGAAAACGAGCAATTGATACCGATCCTTGGTAGCACAAACCTTTATCTTTGGCAAGCTTGCTGATGAGTTCTTGGATACCATCTTTGCCCAATGTGTCCTTCAGATAATTGGCTGCAGCCGCAACTTCCTCTGGAGTAACCTTCCCATCATAGTCCCTAAATTTGCAGAGCTCGCATTTAGATAAACATTGTCACTCCAAGTACAACCATGAGACAAACGATAAAACCAGACAAGAAGACCACATGAAAAAGGAAAGGAATTTGTTTCCGGAGAAGAAAGGGAGCAGCCGGACCAATTAAGCAAACAACATACTATAAAAGAAAACACGATACAAACACAAGCCTTCCGACATGCAACCATGCAAGATAACAAAGTTAAAGAACTCGAATCAAGGAGTTCACGACCCACATATCCATGAAAAAAGCAAAAAATACAAGGCTATCGTACTTCAGCTCTTTTATTATTTTTATTTTTATGCTACAATCTTATTAACTCACTAAATTGAGCCTTAAAAATACAAATACATAAGCAAAAAGAAGAACCTGTCAAGTAATCGAAAACGATCACCAATCTGGGTGTCCACAGCATCTATTTCTTTCTCAAGGTCGTGCAACATAGCATCCACCTAAGGCAGACAAAGCAAGTCGAGTAAGGTATACTTGGCTAACATATTGGATCAAATTGAAACTGAAAATTCACTGTTAAACACTTTACTCTGTCAATGAGTGCCGAAGACACTTTATCAGCTGGAGATGTCTCAACAGCTTGATCATCGACCTCCTCTCTAGCAGCTCTATATGCCTTTTCAGCCACTGCTTCTCCTTCACCTTCCTTGTCGACCATGCTATTATACAACTCAATCTGAAATAGAATTGAAACTAATAAACCACCATCCCATAATACACTGGAAATAAAGTTTTAATAGAACCACCACAAGAAAAAAAAATCAATAATCAAGTCCAAAATATCTGCCAACCCAGAGCACCTTTTTGCATAAACAAATGCTCCTCAGAGAACATACACTCGTGCAACCAGATTAAATGGATGTTAAATTGGTTGCATTGCAAAATCCTTTCTGCTCTTATTGTTTGTATTTTACTGGCTAACATCTTCATGAGTAAGGTTTTGAATTGAGATCTGAAGAAAATTTATAGAACTACAAACAAGTAATTTTCTACAGGTGCACAAGACTGGAATGTTAAGTTCTAGGATAAATTCAATAGTCCAACTAAATTAGCTCCTACATAAATTCAGTAGTTCAACTAAATTAGCTCTAGCACAATTATTGCCATTGGAACGACACGTAATATCATCACTTCATTAGTTCAAATGGCAACTGTGACTTGCAATCACACATGCATATAGACACAAGCACAACATCCAATGAGCTCTGAGTGTATTTTTAAAGGATGAACCACCCAGATAGGCTGTGGACAAACCAAAAACATACTGCACATACAACCACTATTTATGAATCAAATATATAGAACATTGTCATACAAAAAACTTTAACAAAGAACGAGAGGCTAATGGTGGCAGAACATGCTCTAATAAAGATGATGCAAACTTACCCCAAGGATGAAACTAGGATTTTAAGCCTAAAACCACTTTTTAAAGAAAAAATAATCAGATATAACAAGCCACATCAAACAAGTCATTCACGACACAGATTTCATAAATAAGTAAAAAAAGAATCTCAAACCAACACACGAGGAGTAAAAGATTTGATTAAAAAAAGAATCTAACAAATCCTAATGAACCACGATCTCAACCACAAAACCTTTCCCTAATGACTACAAAAAAGGAGGGGAGGGGGAGAACTTTCAGGTGCCCAGATCATGTTCTGTCCTAGCTTACCTCTTTCTTCACAAGCCTTAAGAACTCTTCTCGCTCCCTGCTCACGGACTGAAAGAAGAGGACAAAAGCAAGAGAGAAACATTAGACATCAAACAATCATCATAGAGACTTCTCCTCTTTAAGAGAAACAATACAAGAAATCTAACCGATGCAGAAGCCAAAACAGCCAGAGCGCGACTCAAGTCACACAGCTGGTTTTCTTTCTCGGGTGTCTCGCCCTCTCCAGATGTATCTTTCATCTCTTCCAAAGCAATATCTTTTTCGCTTGTAATGGTCTCCTTCAACTTTGCCTGGAGCTCTTCCTCTTTCTCTTCCTCCTCCTGCAGTTTTACCATAATAGAACTACTCAATTGAAGAAAAGGCAGCTATCCATAAGAAGAATAAACAATCATCGACATCAATTCCTAGAATACGGTAGTAGAAATCTTTTTAAAAGTTGCATTCACAGCAACTACCATCCCACATCCCAGTGCCCCACATGAGAAAAAGAAGAAAGGGAGAAAATAACTAGTCACAGCCCAAAAGCATAGGATGAAAAGTAAGGCGCAAGAAGACAAACCTTTATCATTTCTTCCTGCATTTCAAGGAACTCCAACTTTCTCCTCCTTTCTGCAACAGAATCTTCCGAAGGCAAAGACGTGACCTGCACCGTATCCACAACCTCATCTGGCAATGAGGAAATTGTAGCTTGCACTGCTTCTTCAGGCCTTACTTTGCCGGACACATTAAAGGCTCTGCATGAGGTAACAGGCAAAATGTCAAAAATTGCTAGTAGCGTAAGCCCGAACAAACTGGGGAATGAACAAGACATACCTTGAGAGGATTAAAAGGGAAGAAGGAAGAGAACGATTGAGAGACAGGTCCAGCCAATCATGCAGCTGCATAGATAAACAAACAACTTGACTGCTGTAATTTTAGACTTATCAACTTGAGTTATACAAAGAACATAATTGTGTTTGATTATACAACATGAAGGCATGTGCTCAGACAATAAGAGAAACATACGAATGACAGCCAGAAAGTTTAAACCGTCGAGACTAGAGAACAAGACAAACAGGCACATGGGAAGGTTGGAACTCAGAAACGTTTTAAGCAAAATACCTGTTGTCGCATTTCTTCTACCGATAGCAAACCAAGTAATCCTCGATCCCTACAAGCCTGACGTAGCTCTTGCTCCGAAAGTGATTCCACACCCTCTGCTTTAATCATTTTATCATCCTCCTTGATCCTTGAACACAGATGAGTAACCATGTCAGTAAAACATCAGCTCTCTACCATTTAAGTTCCACCAATTCAGAGAATGGCCCCAACTAGGAGACATGGAGCAGACAGGGTTATCCCAGTTCCCATTTTCATTCTATCCAATTCAATAAAACACACAGATCTGTACAATCCTTCCACACTCATGTCAATATATATTTGAAGCTTTGTGAAATAGAGATAGCAATCACTACAATAATAAGGAAAGCATTACAGGCGATCCCTTCAATTCATGTAAAACAAATGGTGGACAGCATAAACTAGTTCAAATAACCTGCACTAGCACCACAGAGATGCCCTTACGAAATTGCAGGCATTTCATAAACTTCTCGATATGTGTATTTGTATACAGGAAAGGTTCCACCCTCGAATCAAACTATCAAATCCAACTATCCTCTCTCAAAAAACTTATCAAGCAACCATTTTAAGTCTAAGCAAAAAGTGCAAATCAGAGTTTGAAGATTCTTCTACGACAAGACTATGATTACCCATCATCCGAGTCCCCGTGTATAAAGTACTGAGATGAACATCAAAATATGTGCACTTTCTTCCATCAAAAGGTAACAAGGATAACATATACAGCAGATTTAGTAACACTCAAACATGGATATCATGCTTTTTCTCAATTCCATACATGTATTAAGAAACTTACTCCCGAAGCCTTTTCCGGAGCATAAAACGCAGATATGCATCTGTTCCATATGGTGTTATACCCATATACTTGCACATATTTACTAAGCGTGGCCTGTAAAAGAGAATATAGAGTATTTGAACAAACAAATGACAATCTTTTCAAAAACAACTTGATAAAAATTTGACAGGGCTAACCTGCTAATGTTATCTAGTGTCAGCTCATCGTTGAACAACTTGGCAAATCCCAAAATTTCTTCATTTGAAACAGGTGCACCCCTTCTAACCTG
>JAOVYX010018305.1:0-49872 GCA_035668315.1 Drosera spatulata | reverse complement strand
ACTATGATCGAACCAACAAGCAAAAAATAGAGCGAATCGACACAACGGATCCAAACCTGATAGAGATAGATGAGAGACACAAAGCAAATAACTGGGTGGCAACAATTGAATTCATTAAGCACCCAAAACAACACCAGCACAATGGCCACGTGATGAACAATCGAAACCTCTGTCAAAACCATCTCTTTTTCCCTCAAACTCAACTTCTCCAAATCAACGACACCAACCGAGGTGCTTCCAATATACAGACAGAGAGACTGTTCCCGATGTCCTGATAACCCGAAATGAAATCTTAAATCAGATCCCCAAAACCCCAAGATCAAGATTTCATCACAACGATCAAAACCCACACATCAAATCTACGCACACCCCATTTGCCCTTTCACTCAAAGGAAGATCAAATTGTTGTGTGACTAAGCAAAAAGATGTGATTTTGGATTTTGGGTTTTGGTGGATTTGAGCAAAATGGGTAGAGCAAGGAAGTGGGGGGTTTCGGTTATTGTTGTTTATGTTTTCGTGTTCTCTTTTGCTGTTGTATCTAGTTAAATGGGATCAAAGTCTAGGCTTGATCTGTTCTTTTTGAAAACAGAGTTTTGGTTTTTGTCTGCCTTTGTAGGCTCTACTGTGATGATATTCAACACGCTGCGATAGATGATTAGTTGTTGATAAAAAAAATTTCCCTTGACATGGAAAGATCGATAGTTTGAAATAAAGAGCCCAATAGAGTCAATTGATTTTCTTTATATTTGTTTGTTTCATTCATTCAAGAAAAATAAAATGTTTTTTTATAAGATCTAGAAATTATGTATCAATGTCACGATGTATGTCAGGTTCAAACAATCTATTATATATATAATTATATATATATATAATTATTTTGTAAGATATCACGGTACATGAACGTCAAAATATAGGACGTCATCAATATTTTTCACAGTATTAATTTATTCAAATATCCAATTTTATGAAGAAAAAAAAAACAAAAAGACCTTTACAATCTATCTATGTGGGACGCCAAGATATCTGACGTCATCAATCTTCTGAAATGACCACGAATCCTTTCACGTGTTAGATTTTATTTAAAAAAATATAAAAAAAACTTTATAATCTTTATAACAAATAATAGAAGGAATCATATTATAAACAATCCTATTCTCATAAAAACTCATAGAAAAAAAAATTATGAAAAATCCTACGACTAATATATATATATATATACATAAAACATAGTTAATACAAATAAAACATCATAAAATCACAATAAAAACATGTAAATACACAAAACCGCAATCACATAAAAACATATAATTTAATTAACACATAAACATATAACAAGATCATATAAAACGTTATAATTTAAAATATAAAAAAATAAAATGATGATCAAAAAAATCCGCGCAGCGCGCAGGATAATAATCTATATATATAAATACACAAAATATTTTAATAGGACGTCAGGTATGTGGAACGTCAGGTATATAGGACGTCATCAATCTTTTCAGTTATAATGAAAAAACAAAATAAAAAAAATCTCCTATTATAATGAAAACAAAAAATACAAAGAATATCCTACTATCAATTGAAATTTCAAAAACAAAACATAAAAAAGGCTCCTATTATCTATCAGAAATTTTAACTTTTTTAACCAAACGTTGAAAACAAAATAGAATAAACCTTCTATTCTTTTACCATTACATATCAAAATTTCGTTTAGTGTATATTGAAATGAAAAATGAAATGAAATTACAAACATCAAAATTTAAAATATTTACCAATTGATTATACCAAAATCGTTTTGTGAGACATCATGTGACACCATCAATCTTTTCAAATGTTAGATTTTATTTATAAAAAAAAAATTACAATCTTCATAACAAAAAATAGAAGGAATCGTACTATAAACAATCCTATTCTCATAAGAAAAGATTATGAAGAATACTACAACTAATATATATACACAAAACAATGTTAATAAAAATAAAACATCACAAAATCAAAATAAAAACATTTAAATACACAAAATCGCAATCAACATAAAAACATATAATTTAATTACCACACAAATATATAAAAAGATCATAAACAACATTACTATTTAATATATTAAAAAATAAAATGATCATTAAAAAATCTACGCAGCACGCAATGTAGTAATCTATATATTTTATATACACACACACAAAAATTTTTAATGAGACGTTAGGTATGTGGGACGCTAGGTATATGGGACGTCATCAATCTTTTAAATTATAATAAAACAAAAAATAGATTAAAAAAAGGAAAAATTTCCAAAAACTATAAAAAAAAAAATTCCCAACCGGTATAATCCGATAAAATAATTCCCATCTGGTACATGTTTTAGTTATCCAAACCAATACCGTCCAAACGCATAGCAAAATACAGGCATTCCCATTCCAAATCGAAATGCAAAATCACTCACATTCCAAATCTAAACCCAAAATCAACTCAAATTGACTATCGAATCTCAAATTTATTGAATCAGTGAAAAGTAAAACACAAACAAAACTGACGCACTGTTTCTCATAAGTGGCGCACTTTTTGAAACAGGACGCCATTTCAATGAAACAGGACGTCATTTCAATGAAACCGTACGTCAAAAATCAAACATGTTAGAAGTTTGCTACATTAACTTGCAAAGCACCTATAAAAAATAACTGGAATCGTGTTTCATTTACATTTTACTTTTGGATGGGAACTTGAGTGAAGACGCGCTGTTTGATTGTTCAGGCACACTGTTTGAAACAGTGCGTCTCAAATAATGTGCATGAATGATCAAAACAGTGCGTCTTTATTATTTTTGCTATATTAACTTGCAAAGCACCAACATAAAACAACTGTAATCGTCTTTCACTTTCCTTTTGCTTTTGGATGGGCAGCTGAGTAAAGACGCACTGTTTGATTGTTCAGGCGCACTGTTTGAAATAGTGCATTTCAAATAGTGCGCCTGAACAATCAAAACAGTGCGTCTATATTAGTTTTTTCAAAAACCAACACTGAGTCTTTCCCATCCGAGACCACCACCAAGGCAGCACCTCTTACTTCCGGCAGAACAATCAAGACATTGCAGAAGCTGTTGAAAATGGAGACAAGCTTGCTAGTTGCTTTGAGAAGATTTTGAAACTGCAGATTTTAGGAAGAGCTGGTAATGGTTGTTATGAGCGTGACTGGTAGACCATTGCTTCCTCTGGCACTGTTGTGATATCGAGAGCTGGTATCCTGTTCTTCTTGCACGACTTAGAGCTTAAATCGGGCTTGAAATCTGGAATCACCATGGCAGGAGCACAGTGTACTGCTTCCGCTATAGAATCTGAAAACCGTCACAAATTGTGACTTGCCTTCCGGACTTTCTGGGTTTGAATTTAGCTTGAACACTGAGCCTTCTACTTGAAGCCCATCAATAAATAACTTTGATTGGCCTCAAAACTGATAAGGTGAGAGCCTTGGCTGGTGCATTCGAACTGTAATTTCCTTAAATACGATAAGGCAAGGTTGCGACGGGAAAGGACGGTGGCGGGTGAGGTGGAAGAGGAGAGGAAGAGGGAGAAGAGAGAGTGAGGAAGTGAAGTTGTATGTTTTGAGGATTTTTTTTTGTATTGTATCTTTTGGGAATATTTTTGAAAAAATTATACTCTAGAGGAATTTTCTGTTAAAGAAAATCTCCTATTATAATGAAAACAAAAAAATACAAAGAATCTCCTACTACCTATCAAAATTTCGAAAGCAAAACATAAAAAAGGCACCCACTATCTATAAGAAATTTTAACTTTTTTTACGAAACGTTGAAAACAAAATAGAAAAAACCTTCTATTCTTTTACCATGACATATGAAAATTTTGTTTAATGTATATTGCAGTGAAAAAAATCAAAACCTAAACTACTAACCAAGTGATTATACCTTATTATCTTATTTATTAATTATTCATTTAGAAAGAAAAAAAAAGAATACTTTAAGTAAAAAAAAGGACAACAAATCATTCATAACATCAAATCAAATAAGACCAAATGATAACTTATAAGATAGGGGTGACTTCTTTATAAGTTTCAAAAATAAGACCAGTTAATAATTTATATAAAAAAATATAAATTATCAATAAGTCTTATTTTTAAACTTAAATTATCAAAAAGTCATCCCTAATTTATTAAGTGAAATTTTCTTGAAGTACCCTTTTGGAAACTTATTTCCAAATAGATACCACAAGGAAACTTTATTCCTAATGGATATCACTTTTTAAAAAATACAAGTTGTTTCCTTCTTTGTCCCCTTTCCAGATTTGAAGATCTCTTCTCCCTCTATTCTTTTCTCACCAGATTCAAAATGAATGTCGTCGTCATCGATTCTCCTGTACTGATCATCATCATCTCGATCATCATCCGTCTATTAGCAACCACCGATGATCACCCATCATCATCATCATCTTCACCATGCATCGATCATTGATCATCCATCATCATCTATCATCTATCATCATCATTATCGATCATCGATTATCATCATCCATCATCGATTTGAACTGTATTCGAAGGATTTGATCTGAGCTCAAAGGAGGTTGTGTATCTGATCGAAGGATGGCTGAGATTGTGATGTTGTTCGGCAAAATTGATGATGTTACTTATCCGATTAGAGTTGTCACGCATTCTAAATTCGAAGATGTTTTGAAAGAAGGTATGTGGTGTTCGCCTAATCGATAGAGTAGAGGATATTCATATGTACTATTCAATTCCCTCCTATAAGCGTTGTGTTTTGAGGAATGGAGAGGATTTGGACTCGTTGTGTTTTGAGAAATGCATAGCCGGGCTGATTATTGATTTGATGAGAGATAATGATAAGATGAATACTGTCGATATTGTGTAACATTTCCGCAATCCTATCGATATTACAAGAAGGCTTATTTGGCATTTGAGAAAGCGAAGTCTCTAATATATGGCATTTGAGTCGTTCGACATTCTCAGGCCTTATGTAGACATGGCGTTGAGCACCAATTCAGACAGCTACATTACCCTCAGCGTGGATGAGTCATCGCAACGTTTTTATCGCCTTTTTGTGTCTTTCTATGCTTCTATCAAGGATTTTAATCATTGTCAGTCGATGCTATTTTTGGATGGTACTTTTCTCAAGGGACGTTTTCGGGGAGTGTTATTGTCTGCTACCGAGGACGGAAATCATGGTTAGTGTTTGAAGAGAGTTTTTCTTTAAGACATACTACATAAATAAAAGGCGTACTAGTAGGTTTATACGTTCTTTCATGTGGCGACGTACTACTTGTTTATAAGACAGTTTTAAAAACTTATTCTCATTTGTTTTTATATGTTTGAATAAGGTTTATATCCTCTGGCCTTCGCTGTTGTGGATGCCGAGACATAAGAAAGTTGACATTGGTTTTTGTTGGAGCTGCGACATGTTATTCCCGAAGATTGTCAAATCAACTTTGTTTCCGATCGGAATCCTAGACTAGTTGATGCACTGCCAAAGGTGTTCTCTAGCCATAGTTATTTTTTCTGCTTGTTTCACCTAATGAAAAATCTTAGATTGAAGTTTGGCGAGGATACCTTTACCAACATATTCAAGGAGCAAATGATCGACCTATTTAAACAATGTGCGAAGACTCCATCTCAGACGGTATTCTATAAAAAGCTTGACATCCTTAGAAAAAAGGGTGGGAGAACAAATGATAACTTCTTTCAATCTTTTCCTTTTGAGAGTTGGACCAATGCTTTCGGTGTAGGGGGTCATTATGGTGAATTCACCTCGAACGCTGCAGAGTCTTTCAATGCATGGCTGCTTGATGTGCGAGATCTGCCTATATTCTTATGAGCAATTGTCGAGTATATAAAGCCATAAGGAGCTCTCCTACTGTTTTTGAGGTGTTGTTGGATCCTTCTGCCTCTGTGGATATTGAAAAAAAGATGTGTTCTTGTTTTTCCTGGCAGCTTGATGGTTTCCTTTGCATTCACGTTGTTTATGTGATCGGGACATACCTATTGCCTCTGGAAGAGATGGTGGATCAGAACTTTCATATTGACAGTTATCGTATGAGTTATCAGTTATCTATCAACCCTATCCCTACTTCTCTGGTGAGCGAACAACGCATAGTTGCAGTGGAGAGCGATGTTGTTCTGCCATCAACGAGCAGGCAACCCGGAATGCCGTGAAAGAGGAGGTTCAAATCGAGGGGCGAGGTAGTACGAAGGATCACATGCAGACGGTGTGGCAAGATTGGTAATCACAATAGGAAAACATGCCGAGAACCATTATGCTAAGTGGATTTTCTCAAGTCTAATAGTTTTTTATCACTATGTATTAGGACGTAGTAGTTTACTTATGCAGGTGTACTACTGTAATTTTATACTGGGACGTACTAGTTTGTGAGTCAGGGATACTAGTTTCTATTTTATCTTTGTTTCTACCTTATTTTCAATATTAGGCGTACTAGTATCTTTTGCTGAGACGTACCAGTTATATTTAGTATCAGCATGGCGTTGTTTGTATTGAGGCGTACTACCTGTGTATAATCTTGCATTGTGGCGTACTTTAATAACATTAAAACAAGCATTACACATGTGAAAATTATCTACAAATCAAACATCCACATAGACAAATGTACTTCAATTCATAAAACAACGGTTGAATTTTGGATAGCTTACCCAGCACTCAGAATGGTACACGACAAAGTGTTGATTATTTTGTACTTGTCAACAGAGCAGTTGCGCGTAGGCATTAATCAAATTGCTTGTCATCGTGTGCTCATTCACAAGATTTAGGATGTCGAAGAGACTTCTGAATCACCCCATATTATATCCCTGTAACAAGAAAAAATAAAATATAGATGAAAAATTGTTCATCTTGAACAGACTTACTTGCATGACAATGAGGCGTACTAGTTGTTAAACAATAGTTCAGATTGTAACTAGACTTGCTATTTTTTCACTAGGTGTACTACTTTTTGATTTGGCGTACTACCTTATTATAATGACTTCGATTGTGTTCGCAATGTAATCAGACGTACTAGTTTGGCGTACTAGAAATGGTTAATTTAGGAAAGAAGAAAAAAACAAATGAATAACAAACAATTACCCTTTGTCGTATGTCCTTGTTATCTGGTTCAAATTTTCCTTAAGATCATCGTCAATGAATTTCTATACTTCTGTTTTTTTCGGCTTCCTTTTTGGTGGCTTTCTTTTCATTCCCCCATCGATGTACAAAACCTCTTTTGTGTCCTCTTCGTCGTTTGCTGCTTTCTTCATCTTGATGTCTATGGGTTCAACTACCTTTGGTTCTTCTTCGTTCTTGTCGTCACCTTCCTCCACTGTCGTCTTTGTTTTCTTTAGGTCACTGTCATACAGGAAATGAGACTTTTGCTTCTTCAGTCTTTATGGCAGGTGTTTTACATTTTGGACCAATGATGATGGTGTTTTCTTTAAGCCCCTTTTCGGTTTCCCATTATCCTTCTTCTCCTCTTATTCTTTTTTTCCCTCCTCTGCTAGCTTTTTGCTGTTTGTTGTTATTATTGATTTTGAATCTGTATTTGGATTTCCTCGGTTTTCTTTTCGAGCTCCTGCTTCAGCTGTTGTTGCACCTCGTTGATTTGATGAAGCCCTGATTGCAAGCCTTTCGCTTGGAGTTCCTTCTCATATAGCTCCATCCCCAACAAATCCTCTTTCATTTTCATCTTTCCAAACGCTTGCTTGCACTTAGCCATGACTAATTTCAAAGAGTTATTTTCATTCAACAATTCTTTGTTTTTCTCCCTTAAAAAAGCTCCCCTTCCTTCGTTAACTCCTTAATCTCCTCCTTCAATACCCTCAAGCTTTCCATCTTTTCATCGAGTTTGGTTTGGAGGTTTTGTTTTCCGGTCTTGGCTTCTTGCAACTGTATCTCCAATGAAATGATGGTTGTTTTCATGACATCCTAGGGAGCATTTTGAGAAGGGCCAGGGCTAGGTTGTGTCATGAGCTGTTCATTCAACCTTTTCAACGTAAGCATCAGCAAGATCACCTTGGCATCAGCATTTAGAAGATCAGCCTTCATTTTGGTGCACTAGCTCGTTTCTTAGAAAGATGCACTTCTCCTGCGTTTCATTATGTAACTCAATCTCGTGTGTCACATTAATTTTTACGATGTGCAGATCCTTCTTTAACTGTTGGATCCGAGTATCAAATGCCTCCTTAGTGGCTGAAATCCCGATGGTAGTGACCAGCTTGGATAATGCATCATCTATCTCCGTCGGCTTTTCAATATCATCCAATGGTGGTACATAGTGATCCAATGGCAGTACATACTGATGTTCGCGTACTTCACATTGATCTATGTGCTGGTCTTGTTCATCCTCTGGTTCTTCATTCTCATCAACTTCTGGATTGCGTTCAACTATTGGAAGATCATATTCGTCATTGCTATTTTCTTCATTCTCAGTATCATCATCATTATCATCCTGTCGATCTTCGTGATTTTCTTTTTCTATTTCCATGTGCTGTCGTCTCTCATTATCAGTGGGTTCTAAACTCCCAGCGATCACCTTTCATTAGGTAAGGAGAAAAAAAAGTGAAAAAAGTTTTCCACTTATAAGGTTGCATTTTTCTACAAAGGCGTACTACTTCATTTATAGGCGTACTACTTCATTTGTCAATAATAGCACCATACTTACTACTTGCTTTTATATGCGTACTACTTGTTAATTAGTGATCATTAACAACAGACATACTAGTAAATTTATAAAAGTATTAGTTTTAATTTGGTTTTCATAATCAATAGACGTACTATATGTTCTTATATGCATACTAGCTGTGAATTTGGTTTCATAATCAACAGATGTACTACTTATTTTTATTGGCATACTACTTCATCACAAGTTATACTTTTTACATTTACCATGTATAGTTTTCAATTAGTTTAATACCTTGTCATTGCAGATTTTTTTGATCAATGCTGTGACATCAACTGGTAGCTTCCCCAGGTCCCATTTTGTACATCTTGGTATTCTCTCATCTTTATCTGGATTGATTACACCAGTGTGCTCATAAATCTAGAACTACATGTCAATTTGAAGACCAAGTTAGTACAAAAGAGTGCTGAATTATATAAATAGTGCATTAATTTATATCCGGACTTACCGGTAATGTCATAACACATCCATAAACTTGCTGAGATGTTTTTGTGTTCTTATCCAAGGAAGAGATCAAATACTGAAAGATGTGCTCTATCCAGTTGTTGTTGTGCATTTTTTTTTTTTTTTGTCCTCGACATAGTTGACATAGCTCCATTTTAGTGGCGTTCTCTTTGTTGGCACAAAGAGTGTCAAAAGTAGCCACAACGTCATTAGTCTAGCCATATCCTCGGCATCAACTTCTTGATCTCAAGAGAAAGCATCTTTGATTGCAGCTAAAATTTTAGCTCTGGTCAGCTCCTTTTCGTCCTTCACATTTAAATAAAGCTACAGCGGGAATCTCCTTGCAATGAAGTCCGATTGATCATTCAGGCCAATTCCAGTATTGATCTTGCTTTCTCCGTCATCTCTACCAAAGATCAGCTTGATGTCCATCGTAGAAATCTTGATAGCCCCTTTTTTGAGATGAAAAGCTTCCATTTGAATAAAATACTTGCTCGTAACTTGTCTGATGAATATATCGCTCTTCTTGCACTTATCCTGAAAGAGGTTGTTTGTAATGACAATGTTTATCAGTGTCCAAAATGGTGTCTTCTTCAGATACTGGATTTGCTGGTTTGTGAAAACATGATTTTTCATTATTGTGAAAAGTGCTGTCAACGAGGTTCGATATTGTTGTTTGCTTTCTGAATAAGAAGAAACAGAAAAAAAAATGTCAGTAAAATTAATCTTTTCATTATAGTATGGTTTACTAGTTTTTAGCTCAAGCGTAATACTATTATTTGAATAGATTTTTCCAACCATTTTTTACACTTTGGCGTACTAGATCATGCATAATAGATAATTTGCCATGTTATGGTATTTGGTGTGTGTATAAGATCAGGAATCCTAAAAAAATATGTCAACATTCATTGTTATGATGTACGATATTTTTTTACAGGCGTACTACATCTTAAAAAATGGTTTTTCTTGTAATGCCATACTACTTTTTCACAGGCATATTACTTTTCAACAAGAGCTTTTTAGTGTTGTGGCATACTAGATTCTTTTCACGGACGTACTACTTTTTAACAATGCAGTATTGTGACGCACTATTATGGATTACTAACTTTGGTGTACTGGTTCATGCAGACGTACTAATTGAGCTAGGTATACTAGTTAAGGTAGGCGTACTAGTTCAAGTACTCGTACTAGATGAAGCGTAGTAGAACATGTGTACTATAATGCTATGTTAGTCGTCAAATATTTTGCGATCAATTATGTAATTTAGTCGTTAAGTTTGCGACTCAATTTTAACATTGGTCGCCAATCTTGGTTAGTGAAAAAGGGTTTCGCGAGGATGATTTTTAGTCGCTGTTTAGACGTCCGTTGGATTTTGCGATCAATTTTCGTTGTTTAGCTATTAAAATATTTAGTCGTCTTTTCTGTTTATTTTTGTAGTGTTATCCCAATACAAGCTGCATAATCGTGCCCCAAAAATAGCACCTAGCACAGAAGGGGGTGGTTTTTTTATCAAATGGAATTGCATTTTTCTTTTCCCTCCCGAAAAGCTACATCAAAACTTTCCATGGACTCAGAAAGTTGAGGTGAACATTTCATGGGCATCTTCCCAATGAAAAACGTGGTTGTAACCAAACTCATTGATAACTATGAAAACGAATAAAAATAAGGAAAAATTAAAATTATGAAAGGGATGCAACAATTATTTTCCCATATTCTTTATGTTTCATTAATTTAAAATTTCATTTTAGAAGAATTTCATTTGGTTGCTCAATGTTGAGAATATTTTAGAGATATCGGGTAGACTAACGTATTACAAATGCATATATAAATCCTGAGTTATTCCATTAATCATCAATTGATTTTGAGTTAGAATTCAGAATTTAATATGGTATCATAGCCCAATAGCCCAACGGCTCAATATTCAACGCTACCCAAATATATGCTCGTACTTCAAACCCAACAAAGACATTCGTACGAAGGGACGTGTTGAGAATAATTTACTCAAATGAGATAGGTGAAAGGTGAAAATATTAGAGAGAATTCTTCATAGGTATTTCGATGGAGTTTAAATTATCTAAAAATATGCCATTCTAATTTTCTTCCCAATAAGTCCCCGATATCAATTAAAGATTAGTTTCCTCCAATAAGATTATTACATTGAATATTTACTTTCATACTAATAGAATTATAAAATTTAGACCTAAGATTACTTTCTTCCATCCATGACATCCCGTCTGATGGATGATAACAACGACACACGATCGCGACGAACTAATGACGACGGACGACGATGACATCAGTATGTCATCGTTGTCATTATCAACGGCGTCAGTACGTCCAACCCCACGACAAAGACAACAATGACGGACGAATGGCCACGACGAACCAACGATGACAACGGAGGAACGACGACGAAGTAATGATGATGACGACATCGGTATGTCATCCTTGTTGACGGTTTGAGGAACTGTGATGGAGGTACGACGACGGATTATGCAGGAAGACGGGTTGTGATGGAGGTGGTGGGGAGGAGGAGAGCGGATGAAGTCGATGAGGCTGCGGTGGCGGCAATGACATGAACGAATTGGTTGCTTAGGGATAAAAAAAAATAAAACTTATGCAATCTTTAAAAAAAGACAAATGTAGATTTAAATTTAAAAAAATTCGTACATGATACTTGCATAAAAAAAGAAGAAGAAGATGTGGGATATTTATTGGAGATTTATTTTTCTGTGTGATACATGTGGGTAATATTTTCATAGTATTATCAATAGGTATATATATTTCGGATCACTTGATCCATTGTCAATTAATATTGCGTTGGAACCCAAATTTATTATCCGGCATATGATCACTGCACTTGGCTCATAAAGAGTGATTGTGATTGTAAAGGCCATAAGCTCTCACGTATGAACTTTTGAGCTGGGTTTTGACAACGACGTAGAAAGTAATGATATACAACAATAGAATGATAGAAAGTAACTAGTCATTTTCTAGAAGGATTATAATAGAATCTTGAACTTAGTTATCATAGTTTCACTTGATATACAATAATAATCTAGATATTGCATCATCAATAGGGTCTAAGAATGATAAAATATATGCAGTTTTATTTCTGTTACGAACAATAAAAAAATTGTTTATAAAACTATCACAAATAATCCATATAATCATATGAGAAAACTACATGAAATCATATTAAATCAGATCAATTATCAAAAAGAATAAGATAATCCAACTTTATTTGATTCATGTGTTATGTAAAAAATCTCTGTTTGCAATAGTAGTCTAGCGAATCAGCGATACCTATAGTGCATATTTATAGCTTGTGCAACCTTGTTGGTTTGTTCTTCTCAACGCTATAGTTTCTCGTGTGTCGAAACCATTAAATATTGGACACAAACTCCAATTGAATTAACCACCGCTACGGACTTTGTTTCTTAAAATAAGTATTACGATTGGTTGCAATGTAGGTTATATATATTTCCTCTATCTCATAATAGATGTCATAAATTGATCGATACGAAATTTTATATGTGAATTGAATTTTCATAAAATTTTGTGAAAAGAAAAATATATTTTTTTAGTGATAATGAGGTTTACAACGATAATTATGAGAGAAGATAGTAAGTGTATTGTAGTTGAGTTTGATTGATTATAATTTTTTTAAATAAAAATTTTTCAAATATGACATGTTGCAACTATTATGAGACATAAAAAAACAAATGTCATATTTATTATGGAACGACGAAAATACATGCCAAATATACTCGTCGGTAGTTCACCAGTTCCGGTGTACAGAACTCAACAAAGAGCAAAAACAAAGACAACCAATGTATCGATTCCATTGTAACAGGATTAACGAAGTTTAAAACCTGACACTGTTTATATCCAAAATATAGCTTTTATATCCCAAAATGACATGCATAAATGGAGTTGTTTTCAATGGTACAAACATATCCCAACCTTTGAAATGGACTACAATTGCAGCGGCAGATAAGCCTCCCTTTCATGTGTATGTCTGAATTGATGGTTCTTTCTCTTCTCAAATGTTTAGGGCTGTTTGGTATCATTAATAAAATTATAAAAATCAAAATCAGTAATATAAACAGAAAATTAACAATGAAAATCAAAATCATTTTATAAAATAAAATGATTTTTTATATAAAAAAAAGTGAATACGACACTCAGATGAATCAAGAATCAGAAACAAAAAACCAATTCTTCTGGATTTCTATTTTCACCTCCCATTTCATCAGATTAGAAAACAGAAAATAGAAACACGATAAGAAACAAAAATTTCTATTTCATCAACCAGTGAAACAAAAATAGAAAACAGAAATCGGCAACGATATCAAACAAAACCCTTAATTTATAGGAGTATGAATTTTTATGCGTTTTTTCTCCTTTTTTCTACTATTAAATGCAATGGAATAAAGCAATTATGTTGTTACTTAGTCACATCTTATTAGACCCAAGACTGTATGCGTATTTAATATTTTGTTGAAAAAATATACTCCCTCCGTTTCATAATATATGCAACACTTTTTATTTGTATCGTCTCAAAATACATACATCATATCATATGTCTCAAAATACATACATCATATCATATTTAATAATTTTTTCACACAACAAAATCAAAACAATTTCAATCTACTATATTACACTCACTATCTTCTATCACAACTGGTACAACAAACCCCATTATCATCAAAAAATTATTCTTTTTTTATCAAATTCCACACAAATTCAACACACACATAAATTCGCGTATCGGATTAAACCTTTGTCTATTTTGGAACGGAGGAAGTATATATGGTAAAATATATTCCCCTATCCCAAAATAAATGCAACAAATTGACAAAAACGAGTTTTTATGCATGTGTGGAATTTTGATGTAACGATATTTATGTCTTTGAAGATTTGTGAGAGGAAGAAGAGAGAAAAAGCCATGAATATTGATTTCATATAGACATTAATTGACATTAGTTTCATATGAATATTTATGCAACAAATTATTTCTTTGCATACTTTTTTCTTAGCGAATAATTCTTTTTATGACATTAATAAAGCATAAAGGGACTAAAAATATTCTAATCCTTCATCCTAGTTTTGTATGTTTAGTATTCATTTTGATAATAAGTTAATAACACTTATTTGACTTCCTATATTATGGTAGACATCTCAAACAAATAAGTGAATATTGATTTCAATATTTGAGATGCCATATTTTAAAATAATTGCATTTTTTAGATTTGCTAAATAATTACATTTCTTGTTTTCATTACTTTTATTTTGATAACATATAACTTACTTAAGATATACAAACTTAATTTACTTATGTTGATTATCATGTTACTTGTTATGGACATATACAACATAAAATTCGATAAAAAATTGAATTAACTGAATTTTTTTTTATTATTTCAGTTCGATTTTTTGCAATAATCGAAATTATTCCGGTTCGATTTTAGTTAATGATTTTGGATAAGCAAATAAAATTTTAGTTAATCGAAACCCAAAAAAATTGGTTATAACCGAATTATCAACCCAAGTATAGATCAAATTTCACTTTGCGAATGTCAATTCCCTACGTTGATCATACAGCAACACGTTTGAAGCTATGGATTATGGATGATGCTACGTCTATGATGATGCAACGACTTGGACAGCGCATTGCATTTCCGGTGCACCTACTCGTAGCCTTATCTTTAATCTTTTATTTTTGACCCCATCTAGGAAACGTTGCATCAAAAGGATATCCTTTAAAATTTTATGTTTGCACTGTTCCTTTTGAGCAACGAATCAAAAGACACAACGTGCCGATCGCGATTCATATGTTTATGTCTAGCAAAACGAAATGGGGTGAAAATGTTTCCAAAACTGGACCAAGCTTATTTGAAGCATCGGTGCCCAATCTCGAGTTTTGTATTATAACCCAGCTTTTTGGTCTACTACAGCATATTCGATTTGAGTACTTGGCACAATGGCATGTCGCATAGAAACGGACATACAATTAGGATTTTAGTCCTTCGCTTATAGTGATATTCATCTCGGTTGAATCTGATTTTGATATGAAGTCAGTACATAATTGGTACCAAGTGAAAATGCTAAGCTATGTTAAGAAATGAGATTCTGATCAATGGGACTTTTCGGCCACTTTTAGTACATCTCACGTCCGAGTATCAAGAAGTGCAGCCTTCCTGTGTAAGGTTTATTCGGCTATGGTTGTGATCCATGTGGATCAACTTTAGATGAGCATTCAACACGAAACGTTATGGCTTTCATTGTTCCGTTGCAATAACTGGTTGTTGTTGTAGTGGAGAGTTTCCGAATTCTGAAAAATGTGCTCAGGCGCCTAGGACAATGCCAGTACGCTCAGTAGAATTTGACCATTCAATTCACAGGCTCTATCGCAAATGTGCTCTGCCTTCGACAAGATACAGCGTGAACTTATAATTGGTAGTGGTTGAATATATACCAAAACCAGTAAGCGTGCAGCTCACTGAAATTAGATTCACTTCATAGAGGTGATCGTGATGGAAAGAAGATGACATGTCAGCTAGTTTCAATAGATGCGAGGAATGGCAGGTTCTGTAAACCATCTAAATAGCCTTACTTTTCATCCTTATTTAGATAGTCATATTCCTGTCAAAGAAATAATCTGTCAAATTAGTTTATATTAATCGAAAATTGAACATACTGATGTGACTCGATTCAAGCTGGAAACAAGAGATACGCCAACATGGAAAGAATGACTACGTCCTAGGAGCACTAGGAGACGTCTGGCATCAGATCAGTTGACTACTTTGGGGTGCAGATATCATTTTTCTATGAACTATATAAGAAAGCTGTTATCATGATCTCATTATTTGCACCTGATTATCATATACTGTGGTTAGAAAAAAACTGCATCAGGAAAAATGCTAGCTGATTCAAGAACATCCCGACCTGAATTGTTTTATGAATCCCGTACCTGGGATATCTGTTGATGGTGACTCAAACCGCCTTTGACCAGCCGCCGCCGCCACTAGCCGCCGTCGCCTTTGTCCTCATCCAGCCGTCTTTGTCTTTATCAGGTAGAGGAAACTTGCACGCCTCTATGATTCCCTTGTTATAAATACGGGATTTGCAGGAGAGGATTTGTGTGGACAGCCAAAATCAAAGAGGAGTGCAAGAGCAGAGACAAAGAGATTGTGGGAGAGGGAGAGTCGGGTGAGAGGTTGGAGAAGAGTTGAGAGCAGGGAGGATTTGGGAAAAAGTGAGGTTTTGAGTAAAAAAGAAAAAGGAGAAGTTGGACTATTTATATACACACAAAAATACATTGAGGGTTTAAACGATTTGTTTAGAGATTATTATCTCTATCTCTTATTATGAGATTCTCAATATTTTGAGTGTAGCTCCTTTTGTATTTCCTCATTTGGTTAGTGGATTCTTCATCGTCGGCGACCGTCTGTGGTTTTCTCCCGCAAGGGTTTCCACGTAAAATTCTTTGTCTCATTTATTTTTGCGTATTTGTTATTATTTGTATTTATTATTAACTGACCCGTTCGTAACAATATCCTCGTGCATAGAGTTTAGTGTTTAGAATGGATGCTAATTAAACATCAGCTATGAGCACCTGATGCTAATATGAAGTTGAACTGCAGCAATAGCTTATGCATGATCCTGAAGTATGCTAAAAATACTACTGCTCTTGTTCACTGCAAACCCTATAGACGCTGGATATAGATTATTAATTATGACGGTCCATAAATATCAAATCTATCGTTCTGAAAATGGTACAATGGCCAGACAACAAATTCAATGCTATCGACGCACAAATGCTCTTAAATCACAAACCAATTAGTACAAAATATAACCAGACTAGCCATCAAAAGGCCAGAACAAGCAAAAAAAAAAAAAAAAAAAAAAAAAAAAAAAAAAAAAAAAAAAAAAAGAAGAAAAAACACCTTGCAAGACACAACATCAGTGTCCAATTACAACAACCTATCAGATTAGCTAACATTGAGATCTGAGTTGAATCAAGTGGGAAAGAGGACACATACGACGGCCTGGAATTGATGCTGGCCTACATCCAAACTGCACCGTGAAACTGGCATGGAGTTGGTTGATCATATGGCGATGTAGCGATTCCCGAAAACGAAACTGCCTGTGCTTCAGGGGTCTCGTGCTGCACATGACTGAGGACGTCATTACTGCAGCTACCAGGAAGACTATCAAGAAAACCTTCAAGGCGCATCATCCCTCCATCTTCGACATCCTAAAAGTTCTCAACACCCACGACAAGGTCATCATCCCACAAGACGTGATCCTCGGCCAATACCGTAACCCTAAGACCAGAAGTCCGATCCGCAGCAAGAGCCGACATATAGAGAGAATCATCAGAGCACATCGTCCCTCCATCTTCGACATCCCAAAAGCCCTCAACACCCAAGTCAAGGTAATCAGCCCATGAGACATTATCCTCAGCCAATACCGTAGCCCTAGGATTAGAAGAAGATGACTGATCTGCATCACGAGCCGGCAAATCGAGGGAACCATCGAGGCCCACCAATTCTCCAAATTCAACATCCCAAGAGATCAAATCATCCACAGCAATGTCATCATTATCCCACGAGAAGAGCTCCTCCGCCAAAACCCAAACCCTAGGATGAGGAGCATGATGATCCGCGTCAATTGTCGGCATCATCATTGACCCCGATTGCCTTGATGACTCTAAAGTTGGGGAACTTTGGGTCTCTGATGATGTGCTCTGTCGTTGAGATCTTCAAATTCAACGTATGCCTACTCAGCCCACAAATGTTCTCCACCGTGGCTTGGGCTTCCAATCCCGTCGCAACCTTTTTCAATTTGTCCCCAAGAACATCAGCCACGCCCACATCCCTCTTCCTCTTCCTAGTACGCCCTTTCGTGGGTCCCGCCTCCCCCGCCTTCGAAACTATATACTAGGTCAGAATCGCACTCACATCGTTGCCGCAAGGAGAGTACACGAAAGACTTCGGGAGGACGCGAGGACGAGGAGGGATCATCGTCCTATATGATCATGAGAGCTCGTAGAGCTGTTTTTGAGGCTGGATTTGCGATTGGCGTATTGGGTTTTGGTCAGCTTCTTCAATGGGGCTTTCCTCAAATCAAGCGCCTTTCTTCCCATCTTTACTCGAACACACAAAGGCAACAAATTCGGAGTGAAATTCAGAGAGAGAGAGAGAGAGAGAGAGAGAGAGAGAGAGAGATGGGTGAATTAGAGAGAGCAAATGAGTGTTGGACGAGATGAAATGAAGCAGAGAAGAGAACAGAGCGCGGATTATGTAAAGTGTGTCCGTTGGCTCCCCCAACGGGCATTTACCGCAACGGTCACCCGCCAGTTTGAAGTGTACGCGCAAAAATGCGGGAACAAATAATACCAATGCAATTTTATAATTCAAATTTGTTTGAATTTCAATCGTTGTGTGGCAACTTTAGTCTGAATAATTAGCATCATCGGAAGATTTGTTTTTGTCCATGTGAACGCAGTCTTATAAGAACTGAGGTTATTTTTGACGGGAAGTGTGATAATTTTTGTTAAAGAATTTTGATGATATAATTGCATGCTTTTTAAGAATGTTTTTTTTTAAACTTATAATGTGATCGCTGACGAAAATAGTCATTAGTTTTTGGTTAACAAGAGTGGCACACAATGGTTGGTTAGAATATCGACTTACCTGCACATGACACTCCCCTAGCAATCTAAAGTAATTTGATGGGTTGTGTAAGTACTCAATATTAAGATTTTTTTTAAAACAATAAAACAATGCATGATTAATGAGTAAATTTAATTTTATAACAGAACAAACACTATTAATATAAAATCGATTATTTGTTATTATTGAAAAACAATACTACCATATATTATATGGCAAAGAGACAACAATTTTATAACAAAAACTTAACGACAAATGATCAAAATATTCAACTTTTCAAAAATAATGACAAAAATATACACACGAAAATAGAATTACACAAACACACAATTTCAACTCAATCTCACTACCCTCTCTCTCTCTCCTTTCTCATCTTCCACCCCCAACTCTCCTCCTCCTCGTTGCCATCTCTCGCCATCAATCGCCTCTCATCCCAAAAAATCCCAAATCTCTCCCTAACCCTAACCATGGCGGAATTTGTCGCCATATCCTTCGATGCAATCTTTGACAAATCATGACACAAAACGTTGTTATGTTGCTTCGCGATTGGATTCTCCGATGCCGGAGAAGGATCCGAGGATGATAGATGCCGCGAATTGGGGGGAGATTGATGGTGATCATCGTCATCGTCCATGGAGATTGATTGGTGAAACCTTGAAAATTGGCAATTTTGTGGAATTGGACGAATTATGATGTGTTGTGAGTGAAAATTGATGTACAGTTATTGTATTTGCTGTTGATGAGGAGGTAGGGATTGGATACAAACCTGACTAGGGAAGTGATATGAGGTGAAACATTGGACATATGTTTTGATGAATTTTTTTGTGATTTGGTTGCGAAACGAAATATGAACCGAGTACCTGAATAAACTCAAAACATAACGCATAAATAAAAATGAAATAGAGCGATAATACAAAAATAAAATAGAGTGTCTGTTCTAAGGCTCTGTTTCGAAACAGAGTGCCTATTCTGACGCTCTGTTTCGAAACAGAGCGTCAGTTCTGACATGAAATAAAAAAAACAAACAAAAGTTGATAAATAAACATTCAAATCATAACAGCATGAATCGCAATATTAATACGAGACTTTGGTAAATAAAATGATGCTGAATAACATGAAAATTTTCAATGTGTCATTTTGTCGAACACCTTATATGTATCCAACTTATGTGTCACGACATGGTTGGATTTTGAAGAAGATTTCGACGACGTGGTTGGATTTGGTTCATATGCGTTATGTAACTGTATTGTATTTTTTTTCCCCCTAATGTATAAGCATTTTCTATGATTTTTGTATTTATTAAAACTGATTTTATTTTATATAATTATTATTCAGAACTTTTTATTGACATGAATAATTTGTATTTGGTAGGCTTTAACTTATATTTTATATTGTACTTATACATTTGATAATCTTGAATTTTTTAAAATAAAGACAAGAATGGATTATGGAGTTAAAAAAAATATTATCCCAAATGTTATGGCATTAACTTAATCAAATGTTAGTTTTATGCAATATTCTTTCATTTTATACTTAAGGAAGAATTACCTATTAGTCATCAAAATCTGCAATATTTATCAATTGATCAGGCACCATTATCTTATTTACTAATTAATCATATATCAAAAATAAAAAAACTTCAATTCAGTAAGAAAAGACAACAAATCATTTCTAAAATCAAATCAAATAAAACCAAATGATAATTAATAAGTTAGGGATTAGTTATTGATAAATAAGTTTAAAGAATAAGACCTATTAATAATTTACACTTTACACGAGAAAGCATATGAAAAAAGGTATAAATTATCAATAAATCTTATTTTTGAAACGTATTTATCAAGAAGTCACCCCTAACATATTATCATTTGGTTTTATTTGGCTTGGTTTAGGAATGATTTGTTGTCTTTTCTTATTAGATAACATGGAATTGAAGTCTTTTTTTTTTTTTTTTTATAGATGATTCATTGATAAATAAGATAATGGGATATGATAAACTGATAAATATTTTAATTTTTTATGATTAATAGATAATTCTGTCATTAAAAGAACAATGAAAATACTTTTTAAACTGTGGTCAAAATGTTAATCTCTTCCTCCTTTTCTATATCATAAAATAACATTGTATTATTGTATATTAGAGATAGAGATGACTCTTTAGGCGTCGGGCGACGATTTCTCCGGTGTCGACCCTCGATCATGGGTGGGAAAAGAGGGAGACCTAAGAAAAGAACCAGGAATATTACGGCGGTGGTGTTCGATGGTTCAGCACAGAAGGATTCTGTGATGAGCGTGACTAGTGTTCGGAACCCTAACGAGAGAAGTATTTTGGGGAAAGAAAAATGACAGGATGATGAGTCGGATAGAGGGAAGTCGATGGTGTGAATGGGGATCAGGAGAAGGAAAGTGGGGTTAGTGTGAACAAGGCGTGTCCCGATGATGATATGTTAGATCAAAGGAGATGGGTCAGTATTGAGTTGATAAAGGGGAAGACTCGTAGTATGGGTGATGCTAAATATTGGGCGGATGAAGTTGAAGATGTGCTTGATTCGTCTTCTAATACAAAGTCCTATGTTGATGCGGTTCGGGGTTCTGATGTTAGAGACAAGAAAAAGGATGTAGTTGAATCGTGATGTTGAGCAGGGTCTTAGACTGTCATATGTGAGTCAGCGGGAGGAGGATATTGTCATCTCTATTGATGAGGTTGATTCTGAACGGAGGTTCTGGAAGTTTCTCTCATTGGTTATACTCTTGGTCTGTGAATACCTTTTGCTGCTATGGAGGCCTTTGTTGATATATATTGGCAAGGTGTGTCTAAGTCTGCTGTTTACTATTTGTTTCGGTTTGTAGATGCTGTGGATAGGGATAAAATCTTAGATGGAACTGTTTTATTCGATATCGTTGCTTTATGTTAAGGGAGTGGACTCTTGATTTTTCTTTTGATCCTGATGCTCTTGCTGGGGTTCCTGCCTGGTTGTCCTTAGTGGACTTAGACTTATAGTACTGGGGTTCAACAGCCATAGATAAGCTTGCTAGCAAGCTTGGTTTTCCTATTCGAACTGATCAGCTGAGTGCTGAGAAGGGACGAATCTCATGTGCTAGAGTGTTGGTTGATATCGACTCTTCTAAGGAGGTGTTAAAAGAGTTTAATTTTGTTGGTCCAGATGGGAGGAGAGTTGTGCAGAAGGTTGACTACGAATGGATGTCGGTCAAATGCCCTCCTTTTGCTAACAATGGGGGCATAAGAAAGAGAAATGTAGTTATGCGTCTTCTATGAAGAAGATTTGGGTCCCTAAGGCACCAGTGGCAGTTACCACTCAGCTCGTTAAAGGGTCCGTTCAAGATGTGTCTGATCGTGAGTCTATCCAAGCTGTGACTACGCTGGAAGATACAGCAGCAGAAGTATTGCAGAAAATTAAGGGATCGGTCTCTAAGATGAAGGCTTCTAGCCTAGATGGGAATGTTAAGACTCTAACCAGCATTATGACTCCCAGCAGGTTCTCTATTCTCTCAAATGTGCATGCTGTACGGGCTATTACAGGGGAGAAAGTTGCCGGGTTAGATAATCTGGCTTTGTTACTTGATGACCATAGTTGCTTGGAATGTAAGTGGGCTGAATAAGTCCTTAAAATAACAAGCAATAAGGTGGCTAGCTAATTTTCAGAAATAAAATCACTCTCTTTTGGTGTTTAGAGACAAAGGTTAAGGTTGTCAAAGTTTCACAAGTTGCTAGACTTTATTTTTAGGAATGAGGGTATCTTAATAATTTCTTATTTTTCTGTTAACGGTAGAATATGGTGTTTGTAGGATAAGAGCGTGTGAGAGGTGCAATACTTGTCAAGTTCTGACCAGGTCTTGTATTGTAAGTTAAAGCGTCTCCTGGTTGGTATGCATATGGTTATTTCCTTTGTTTATGCTTGAAACTCTAAAGCTCAAAGGAAGGAGCTCTGAAATAATTTGATGGTGTAACGCCCCGAAATCCGACATGTCCGATACGTGACATTATGTCATTATAGACCCAATCCATGACAAGGCCAATCAACTCAAACGGGTTTGTAGGTGTAGAAGCTAAGGAAAACAACGAAATCATTATCATTATAAATCCAAATGATGTTATGCAAACCCAAATTACATTATGTTACCTCATAAATGCATTGTTCAAATGTCTACAAGTGTTTCCCCAATCAAATTATTTCACAAAGTGTTTATTACATATTGAACAGTGAGGTAATTAACTACATGCATGGAATCTCACTCTAGCGCTTCAGTATCGTCCTGTGATGGATCTGCAAATAAAACACATACCCGTGAGCTAAAAGCTCAGCAACCAAAAGTATATGTATTCGATTTGTAGAGTACATCCCCGACTATGGCGATCGATGAGTACCTGTAAAACATTTTCTAGTAGTCATAGGAAAATATAGGCGCAATATCAAACTATACACGCAATGATAACTTATACGTCTTTGCCCTTCTTTATAATCTTTTACTTACTTAACCATCGCAAGTCCGTGTCCCGACATGAAGGATAGAACTCAAATGAGGACAAAAGATGAAGAGAGATTTTTGAGACATAGACACTGATCTGGGCCAAGTTCTCAGTCACATATCATCCACCGAAATCATTTGAAAACCTGTTGTCTTTTGTGAAAGTGTTTCTATTTTTCATAAATACTACGCATGATTTGGGTTCACGGTCTAAAATCACTACGTCTCTTGCGTGTACTTCGGTTTGCTAAACTCTCACTTACATGCCGAAGGTCCCCCTGCAGAGGGCAATCTTACACCCAATCGGCCGATGTTTTGGTCCGTGATTTCTTGTCGCTGCGCATACGAAGAGAACCACACTTGTTCTCGTACTAACTAGATTTAACGTCTGACCCAGTCATGTCTACTTTGAACGCTCTTAGAGCCAAATAACTCAATCCCGAAGGACTCACTATACGACCTCATCAACGACAACGGACTTGCTCGGTTATCTTTAGTTTGTTATTATATTTGTCGTAGTGTTTCTTAAATCTCGATTCCCCGCTTAATATGAAATATGATATATAACACATATTCAGAGTATAAATAGCATATAAAGTTTGTACAGAAATCACATACAACGCATTCAGCACTTCAGTCATGCCTTAACATAAATTCTAGAAAAACAATCCCAATCATGTAACTTGTATGTTTAAGCCATGTCGGTCTACTCTTGTGTTATAACCATGATATTAAAACAATCATTCATATTTCCAGTTATACATCAACAAGTTTAATTATCTCGATTTTCTGATGAACATAACCTTAATATCCCATAATATTTGTTATCAAGAAACTTACGTTATTTTATGCAAATCACATAATTATACATAATTCGTGTAAATAATACGTAAGTCACATAAACACGCATAAGTAAGCTCAGTCACGCACAAACACACCGTCCAACACAAATGCACAAACCATGTGCACAAGATCGTCTCTAACCATCACACACACAGCCTTCACCCTAAGCTTGAACACTGTCACGTATAACCATCAACCATTATCAATGCTTAACATATATGCTTAACAACTTTATACCTCGCCAACACATTCACACACATAGCAGCCAACTCTGTCAAAGCACACATACATCACATCGTCCATACACAATAGAAACATAATACACAACGCTCTGCCTAACACCATCACAACGTCCCACAACCACCTGAAATGTCCACGTGACACTTTTATGATCGTTTCTAATACCCAATCTACCACATGAACATAACCCTTAACACCTTTTTATGCCCAAGTTAACACCTTTTTATGCCCAAGTCCCTTAAAAAACATAAACCTTAACCCGAAATCGTCGTCATCCCAACGAATTAAGCAAACACAAGCACTTCAATGCCCAACGGCATCTCCACACCCCTTCCTTGAAACCCAACACGCATTTCCCATCCACCACAACTATCGAACATGAGCAATTCATACCACATACATACAAAATCACATCCTCGCCAACCCGGCGATATCACATCAACCTCCACATTTCATAATTCCACAATCAATCACACATTTCATGGAATTTCAAGGAAGGTTTAGTGGTGGTTACCTCCCCGGTGAGTTATTCTGTAATACCCAAAAATTTTGGGAATTTAAAAATGAATATATAGCATTGTGATTTTAAAATAATCGCGCTAAAAGGGTTATAGATTTAATCCAGGGAAATATTTGGTTACTAAATCAAATATAACGATGGAATATTTGAGATGATTAATTGAACGCGTCAATAAACATTACGAACGAATAACGTTACAATGGTATAACGTTATAAACGTTGCACATAAGAGCTAGCGATTTTAGTCCCATAAATAATGGATTATGGCTCGGGAGGTGATACTTTCGTATATGGGATAAATCTATCGATGCAAATAAATTATTGATGAATTAATATTGCAAAGTTAAGATAAATAATAGACTGAACGAGACGTATCGTGGGACGGAACGAGACGTATCGTGGGACGGAACGGGATATTCCCCACACCCTCATCTAATTCTCCCACTTTCTCCTGCCCACTTCCTTCACCACCACTCCCACCCTTGTCTGCCACCATCATTTTCTTCACTATCAGCTTCCACCAGCCAGCCGCCGCCTACGCCATCATCTTCAACATCAATCCCGGTCAACGCATCAATCATCATCATCGTCTTCATCACCTCATCATCACTTCTTCACCACCATCGTCTTCATCATCACTAAGACGCCAACAAGATGAAGGACAGCAGCAGCAGCAGGAGGGGAGGATCAACATCGGCAGCCCGACCAGAGAACGTTAACGGATCCGTTCGTGTGATCGTGTGCATAAGGAAATCAAACACGAATTGAGATAACCTCACTCGTTCGAGACGCCTCTTTTATTCGATCACAAGCGTTCTTTGCATCCTTGCGTGTTTTAGGATATGTTTTGCTGTGTTTGATGTGTGAGGAATGGATAGTATGCGTTTTAGTGTTAATAGAAGGAACCGTGAGGGTTGGACGGGAGTATTCTGTAGGTTCTGGGATATAACATCAAACGTGCATATACGCATATTTAACCCATACGCATAGAAATATAACATCAAACGTGCATATAAGATCATGTTTGACATGTGGTGGGGTATTTGGGGTTGAAATAAGTTGGAATATACACCATTATATTATATATATCCACTCGGGAAATAAATGAAAGCGACCATTAAACGACTAATAACAAGGAAACGGGGGATGTAAAACATAATTACACTATCTATGTGAACTAATGAAAAAGCGAACGAATAAGAAATATCGCATCCCTGAACTGACAAGGTCGACATTGACGTCCCTTCTTAGATCCGTTGGATCGTTGGTCGTTTTCCCTGAAATTATTGAGAAGGTCGAACATGGCGTCCCTACTTTGATCCATTGCGATCATTTGTTGCATCCTTGAATAGCCTTGGTGGCATTATTGAGTCATTGTACTCCAGTATTATCCTCTGAGTCATCGTCACGGATGAGAACTAGCTAGGGAACGGTGGGCATCCCCCATCCTCTTTGCATGCATGTCGCGGCTTCTACGCTGTTGTGGCAGGGCCACGGGTTACTCTTTGCAGGGAGGCTCAAATCATCTCAATACTGACATGCGGTGCCTCATTGAATGCGTACAAGAGGTGCAAGGCGACGCACGACGTAGGCAGGTGTGAAACATAATCTATTGGGTACCCCGGCTGACGATCGACACTTTATCTCTGTACTCCGAGTTGGTCATATCCTTTGAGTTGCCGCTTTTGAGTCAAGCCATGAACCCTAAATAAATGCTAAAGAAAGGAATGACTCTTAAAAGCTATACGAAGTCATATAAAACAATATAAGACGATGTTGTTTGATATGACGCCCATATTTTCCTATCATATATAAAAATGTTTAGGGACTTTCGGCGGTCACCATACCCATTGACGGAAGTTTCCTGTAATTGGGATTCATACACCTGAGGTTGCTGAGCTTCATTAGCTCACGGTTATGTATTTCAATTACAGGTATGCCCCCAACAGCACCTGAAGGCTCTTAGTGTGAGATTGCATGCATATAGATGATCTCACGTGCTTCGGATATTATAGCAAATCAGATACCTATTAATATTTAATGTAATATTCGATCTGGATAGTTTTTGCATAAATGTTGTAACTAAAACAGGTATTGAAAATTATAAGGTATGAATGTGGCTACTATTTATAGTTTTCTTGACTTCTATATCCTAAACCCGTTCGGTTTATTTGGCCTTGCCACAGGCTGGGTTCGTGACGGCATATCGCTCACGTGTCTTTCGATACGGAAATCCGGGGGCGTTACAACAACACTCATGCTCCCATGATATAATTGCACTCCTTCGATTCATAGAATTGCTGAACCATAAGTATGCCCTACACATGGATAGAGAGCAGGACACTTCGAATCAATTGCAATCTCCCAATATAAGAAAGTGAACAAGCATTCCAGTTATTGATTCTCACAGTAATCCTCTCCACCATTCCTTGATAATGTTTCACACCTATCTTAGATGCTGCCAGTGGAACCCCCAGGTAGCGAACTGAAAAATGTCCAACTCCCATTTCCATCAACCCAGCCAGTCTCTCTTTCACTTATTATGATATTCCTCCCATAAAATCTGACTTTTTTGTGGATTAACAATTCTAAACCTGTCATTTCAACGAAGTTCTTTAGCACCTCCTTGATGGGCAGTAAGGATGACTCCTCAGCCTTGCACAGAATCACAAGATCATCCGCAAAGCTTAAGTTAATGATTCTTAACTTTTTGCACTTAAGATGGAACTGAAACTTCTTTTCTTGAGCCATGAACATCAAGCTCCTTGTCAAGTAGTCCATCACCATCACAAAGATAGACGGGGATAATGGATCACCCTGTCTCAATCCCCTCTTTCCTTCAAAGAACCCAACTAGCTCACCATTTAGGCATATAGAATACCTTACTGAGGTTTTACATTCCATGACCCAATACCTGAACAAATATGAAAAACCAAGCAAATTTAGCAAGCCATCAACAAAGTCCTACCTCACCATATCATAAGCCTTTCTAATGTCTATTTTAATGAGACATTTAGGGCTAATATGCTTCCTTTCATATCCATGGATTAAATTCTTACATAGCAAAATATTACCACAATAAGTCTACCTTTTATAAAGGCACTCTGTGCCTTATTAACTACACAAGGCAAGATATTTTGTAACCTATTGCATAATAACTTCGAAATGATCTTGTAAATAACATTACAACAAGCAATAGGTCTATAGTCACTAGGTTTAGAGGGGTGAAGACACTTAGTCACTAGGTTTAGAGGGGTTAGGACACTTATGCATATAATGCATGTGGAAGACCGATCCCCTTGGCGAGGATTGATCAATTTTGACGAAAACTCGACCTTGATTACTTTGAGGACATGAAAGACGAAGCCGATGATGACGCACTTGTCTCGGCCTTTGCCTCGGTGCAGCAAAGATATCTCGTAGAAAATATAAATGAGAGGAGACATATTTTACACGTTTTGAACCATGTTGGTAACCCACTTACGGAAATGAAAGACGATTGAGTAGAAAACAAAACGGATGAACATTTTGGCCCTAAGAGAAAAAAAAACCATGGTATTGACTGGGTTTAGATTAAAAAGAAATCGAAGGATCTAGTGGAAGACTCACATGCATATATTGCTCCACCTCCGACCATGCACCATGGGGATTTTCACGAGAACGAGGAATTTCAATGGACAAGTACTCAATCATGTTTCACACCAACAAATTAAAGCAATCCTACAGAGGTATAAAATCAAACAAGTTCGCTGTGAAATTATAAAAATCCCAAGGTTTCGCCACTAACCTCAGTAGTTTGTTATTTTTAAATTTGTACCATAGGTTATCCAAGTAGGACGTCACAACAGCCAGACCAATTCAATGTACGTGCAAGTACAGATCTATACCACGGTAAATTAAACCAACCATTGTAAGTATCAAACTCTTCATTTGCTCTCTAATGTTAAGATTTGACTTAACTATTTGTGGTACATATCATGTAGGTATCCGGGAATTACAGATGATACACCAGTGCATGGCACAGGATCTTTCTACATGCAGAGTGATTTGGTACCACGTATAACAACTGCGACGATTCCATTTATTATTTCGAAATACCCTCACATTTAAAATTGGATCTCAACAATGTTTAATCTGACAGAATATTACGGTTACGCACATGGTGGAAAATGGAGAACATAATACAAAAGAGGATCCATATCAAGGCGAGATTAAGGAATGATACATGAATGTCTTTCAAGCAAACTATTCCATATGGTAACTTAATTGCAGTTATCCTTTTCCCACAAACATTCAAGAAACATACACCAGCAACAAAGGAAAATGACATGATCTATAAAGGCTTTACAGATCAATGACCGATATCATTCAACCGTATATATCTGGAATAATCAACGTCATAGCCGACGAGAATTGTATCTTTAGAAGCATCGTTGTATCGCTAGGACTACAGGGAGGGGAGCGGGCATGGTCTGATGTTCGAAATGCATTGAAGGATAATTTATTAACTCATCAAGAAATATACACGTAAATGTTCTATGACGAACACGAATTCCACAAAACTAGAGATACTTTGGATTGGCATGACCATAGGAAGGAGGCTCCGAAAAACAAATGGATGATGATGCCTAATATGGGATGGTTAGTCGTAGAGTATTACAACGTTGCGGTGGTCTTACATTGCCCCGGAGGGGGAAGTCTAACATTGTTTTCCTTACACCAACCTCCGTCCAAACGCGGTGAAGAACGTGTCATTTCCATAAGTTTTATGAACAGAAACCACTTCCTCTTGGTTAACGAAGTACAAGATTTTCCTATGCCACCGTTGCTGGCTATATGGGAGAATTATAGAGTGCAAGCGGTTAAGAAGTGGTATATTCCATCTTTTAGACGAAGATTTAAGGAATACATGAAATTATGTAAAAAAATTCCAACAAAAGAAAACCCAGTACCTATCTCACAAGATGAATAAATAAATATATATTCCGAGTTCATTTAAATGTGTTGATCACGTGTTCACGGTCTCCTATCACAGATTATACTCTATTTTTGGAAAACACTTACATTAAAGCCCAAAAATAATCCTAAAAAAAAACCTACATTAATTCCAAAAAGTTAACAAAAAAGACAAAAATAAAGCATATTTATAGCCCAAAGAAGCCCAACAATTATAGCCCAAAAATTACCACAAAACTAAGCCAAAACAAGCCCAAAAAACACCTACATTAAAGCCCAGAAATATTTTTGGAAAACACTTACATTAAATACCAAAACTAAGCACAAAAAACATCAACATTAATGCCTAAAAATTATCCTAATATGACAAGAATAAAGTCCAAATTATAGCCCATCAAAAAACAAAGAAGCCCAATATTTAAATCCCAAAAATACGTCCAAGAAAAAGCTCAAAGAACCCAACAATTGAAGCCGAAAATAAGCCTAAAAAACACATGTATTAAAGCCCAAAAATAGACCAATAACCACAAAAATAAGTCCATCAAATAACAAAGAATCTCAACAATTAAAGTCCATCAAAAAACAAAAAAAACCCAAAAAAAAAAAAAAAACTCCTACATTTTTGCCCAAAAAATAAGCCCAATGAAAAAACAAGAAACCAACAAAAAAAAAAAAAAAACACCTACATTTATCCTCTAAAATAAACCAATAAACCCAAAAATATTGCAGAACCTCTAATCCAAAAAAGAAAAAAAACATTAGAAAAAAACAATATTGTATCTTTTTATTTTGACTGCGATGGAGACGAGATTGCTAAAAAATAGTGTCACTCGATATTGAATTTCAAGGAGTGACATAGTATTAATATTTGATCTCCTATAATTTCTTTGATTTCAAGGAGTTATATATGGTGTGAAAGATGTCTACATTCCTCCCGCCTTCGTGCATGGTCTAAAAGATGTCTAGATTCCTTCACCTTTCGTGCGTAACATCAATAACACATGCACAAATACTTCCTTGATTTCTATACTGCAAATCCGTTCCTTGATTTCTTTCATTTCTATGCATAAAAATTCACTTAAATTAACCACAAATTTTGCTAAAATACACGAAAAAGATTAAGACCGAATTATAACCATTAGAAGATCGATTATGTATGACAATGCATGAGGTAATAGCTGTAAAAATTTAGAAGCATAGCAAAAAATATAATATTTGTCCCGCTTATACCCAATAGTACAAAACATGCACCACATATAATAAATTCTACCAACAAGTACCCCTAACAAAATCATACATTTATCTGTCAATCCAAAAATCTCTTCGTTTTAACGCGAAGTTTCGAAGTTAAATATTGCTTTTCGTACTTCTTTCGCCACCCACGTCCTAAATGAGGAGTTTCTTCACTGTCGTCTCCTGAGTCCCCGTTGTCCCCGCTAGACGGTGTGGGCATCGACTGTTGGGCTATAGGTGTCGTTACAGGATGCATCCGTAAGGAGGATCCAGGAGGTGTCATCCGTGCCGACGATGGTCCCTTGTTCACCTATTATAAACAATGAATTGAATGTAGGTCTTATACTATACTAAAACTTTAAAAATTAAACTAACAATGATTACGTATTTACCTGAGACTAAGGATCGGCTGATGGATACTGTGATCCCCCAAACGGCATATCACCGCCCATCTGTGAAGCAAGATCGACGTGAAATAGTACAAATTGATGAATTAAATTACATATATCTTTTTATGAATAAAATTTATACTAGAACTTTAAAAGAATGAAGGACAATAAATTTAATATTACCTGAGAAGAAAGACCTACAGATAGATACTGTGAGCCACCGAATAGCATATCACCGCCCATCTGAGAATATATTGAGGGACATTAATAGGTTGTTTATTCACATAATATAACAATTATGATTATTGTCTGCAAAACATAAAACTAAATCTTTGTAAAAGTAAAAAATGTAAAATTTACTTGAAGGCCCGAGCCAGGAAACCTGAGGAATGACCCGCCGGCATACATGTCACCACTCGTCCGATAAAAACATAGCATCAACAAACAACATTAAATGAGAATTTAATAAACGAAGAATACAACGTATAAAATACCTTAACAAAAATCTCAAAAAAAAAAAAAAAAACCTGATAAGGAGACGGCAATACATATTTTTCAATAATAACCCACCTGTGTAATCTAGACAGTGCGACCTTGACTCCATCAAATCTGATAGCTCCTTGATGACTACTAATTGAATCTCCACTGTCTATACGAGAACAACTTGAGATCGTGTCAACTGAACCATCCCTCGGCATCTTAACGCTTCAACGTTGGTTTCTGTCTCGGCTCTTGTACGACTGTGCTTGAAGCTCTACCTCCATAAATGTGCTTCTAATCTTTCAAGCCTTCATCACGATCATGAAACCTCTACATATCTTCATCACTACATCTTTCACAGACATTCTACAACATCTGGAGTCATTTCTTGTTGCAGATTCTTTGGAAGTCTGATGATCCGCAGGTCATGTAAAACTCTATCGTTATCGTGAATTTGATGTGATAAACTAATGTTCAAAATATGTGTCGTGTTGTCTCCCCTGGTTTTGCCAATATAAATTATAAACAGTGTGCCTAGGATTGTTTTGCTTCCAACATATCGCAATATCGTCCTTTTCTGTTTCTCTAGAAAACAATCCTCCTGCAGAAAAATTCAATAAAACACATCTAGTGCCATTTCGTCTTGCATCCAATAAGTCGATGACTAGGGAGAGTTCGAAGCAAAGATTGTGTTCGTCGTTCCTCTAAGTCGTAATGTTGTGTCTCAAAGGATATAGTCATTGTATCTTGAGAGATGTTTGCTAACATGTTGATGAAGACTTTCGAACTGAGGATTCGGTCACTAGAGGGGATTTTGGAATCCCCAGAAGAAGAGTAGCCCCGCTCGACCCCTGGAGGGCGGTACAAGTTGTTAGCTTGTCCGATAGTCAGGACAGGACAATAACGTCTTAAGGACAAAGGATCCTTGACTAATCAAGTTGCATAATCTTTTCTTGTTTTGTGTTCCAATCTGATTTACGATTACATTTTCAGAATTAATCTAAACAGTTTTTCTAATAATTCTGTTTTGTGCTAAAACCGATCTGAATGTTGTCAATTAAAATTGTTCGATTTAGCTTTTATTTTCTATTTACTTGGTCTTTTGTCTAAGCTTTTGAGATAGTTATTTGATGAGATTAATTAGATTGTTAGTATTGTTTTATAAAGGGAAAAGCGTTTGTGCTGTAAAAAATTGTCAAATAGTTATTGCAAAATTCAGAATCAAATTTGAAAAAATATTTTAAATAAATGAGTGAGGGACTGCAACAGCCAATTTGACAAATGTTGTAGCACCTTTCATTTCCCCTTTTATATAATTAGACCCTGGGAAAAAAAAATACTGCATAGGAAGGGTTGACAATTGAGATGGCAGATTGTAGAGGATGAGGATGTTGTCTGAAATTGATGAAAAGATAATTCAACAACAAGAATTACTCAGATATTTCGTCACGGACAAAATCTAAACAAAATATTTTTCCTTGTAAATAAAACCTCCATAACTTTTTCAGGAGTTCAAATAGAATGATATCAACGCAGATCCCAATTAAGTTGATCACAATTAAGATGATTTCGACCGATGAGATGACTGCTCTAAACGTGTCTTTTATTGAAATAACAGAAGAAGTGTAACAGAAGACGTGAAGAACAGACGATAGCACAAAGTAAACTTGCTTAATCCTACTCTATTATCGCGTCTGGAGCCAATCCGGACTTAACAGTTGACGATGTAGCACAAATCATTCATAAATATCAGTATCATCCCAGTAAACACATGCACATATATCGACATTCTTAATAGCATCCTCGCCTCGGTATAATAACATACTTTTCCAGTTTTCGATTGTCCGGTAAAGTTCAATCCACTATTAATTATAGTGATCATCCTTGATCCTAGATCACATTGTCATGTAAGTAAGCTGGTGTTTTCCTTGTTCTTGTGAGATGCATTTTATCGTCGGTGGTGTGAGTAGAGTTGGGATGTAGTGGAGGCCGACCTGTTCATGATATAGCGAATAATTAGAACATACTGAATTTGAAATAAACGTACATAATAAGTACCAGTACTGAAGTCGACTTTATACAATAAGTATGATCAATATATGTCTCACTTGATCAAGTATCAGATGCTTATTGAGAGACAAAGTTTCCGAGAATAAACCTGATCGAAAAACTATATCTAGGTGTTGTTTTGAACAAATCACTTCTGTTTTACGATTTTTGTCCTTATTTAAGTATAAGAGAAACAAAATGGTTCGGCATTAAAAAACTCTAAGAAATGGTTTTTTATTTCCTTCTTTTTTACAGTGAGTACGATATTCTAGAACCTGATATAAAATATGTTTCTTTGTTCTTACTTTTGATCACTAGTTGCAATTTGTGTTTCTCGTTGGATCGTACTATTTTGAGCAGAAACATAAAAAAACCTCCCTATGCAAACGTCTACCAACTAAAAAAACTTGCAATGGAATAAATTTCATAGGCAGGAAACAAATTTTAATACGTTTGGTGATAATTCTACCAATAAACACATTTCCCATCCTACTTCGACTTCTTCATTCATCATCCAAGCTGAGCATACGAAGGAGAATTCTCTTTTAAATTCCTGAACGAACCTGTTGGAGAAACTGTTTTCATTTGTGGCGCATTTGCTAACATCATATGAGTCTTACTCGTGGTCATCGATCCAACTACGTAATCAAAGGCCTTTGCTTTCAAACACAACTTACTTTTTATCAACTCCGCGTAATTGGTGGGCGATGAAAAAATTACTTCTTTCAAGTTCAAAGTGTGAGAGATATTAGGAAGCTCAAACTTTTTATCATGAAGGCCTTCAAACCATTCTTCAGGGCAGTCAGGTGGAACATCGGATGAAATACTAACCATGGACTGAAGGAATGTAAAAGCTTAGAGTCGAGATTTACGAATGGAACCTTGTTCTGTTTTCCGCAATTCAAAGTTACAAAGGCAGTTAGAAAGCTTATAGACAATAAATTCTGTCATGCTTCGATGTAAACTCTGACCACGCAAATAATTGGTATGATATATTTAGAAAATCTCTATAAATACATCGTGCACACCTCTTTTAGTATTGATATATTCACTCCTAGGCTCGAAATTGCAAAATCCGAGAATTTGAGTCATTGACCATCATACTTGATGAATTTGCAGGAAATCAAATATATTACTCGTTTTTGCAATTTTAAACACAAGAAAAGAAAAAATTTATTTTATTACCACGTAAAAGAATCAAATATTTTCTTTTTTAAAGGTAAAAGTGTTTATATGGCTATCCAAATATAAGGTTATGTGTGATTAGATTATTGGATAAAAAATCAATGACTAGGATTAAAAATTCATTTAACATTACTTGAGGAGAGAGAAATAAGTATTTAATGAACTTTTAATCTAAGTTATTGATTTTCAAATCCAATGACCTAATCACACATAACTTTATATGTGACTAGCCACACAAACGTTTTATCATTCCTTTAAAAACTAACTATACTGTATAATTGAGTAAACTAGATACTCAACATTAGAAGTGTCGGCGACAATCACTCCAATCACTCAACTTTAAAATACCATTCATAAGGAAATGGTCAAATTCGGATTTCCATGAGTAAATGGTCTGCAATTCATTGCCCTGATATATTTAAGAGCAATATCTTAAAAATATGAAAGCACTAAGCTGTTACTGTAATGAACTCAAGACGAAAATAAATATGTTACCAATATGAGGCACATAATCTGAATCCATCCCGATCTTCGTCTGTGGTCAAATACACGCACTCGTTAACTTTTTGCTCTATAAATATCGCCACCGAGTCCCTCACTACGACATCATCGAAGCAAGAGCGAGATCCATGATGAGGAAAAGAATCAAGCTAGCATGGATCTCGAACGCCACTTCAAGGCGAGCTACATTTCGGAAAAGAAGCCATGGGTTGGCGAAGAAGATGGAAGAGCTCACCATACTCTGCGGGGTTGAAGGGTGCGTGTTGATATTCAACCCTGAGGGAGAAGACTTGTTTGTTTGGCCATCTTGTGAGAAGGCAACCGAGTTGTTGACTAAATTCGACAACATGCCCAAGGCGAAGAAAGGTAAGAAGACGCTGAACCATGCCAACTACATGGAAGAGAGGAATAAAAAGCTTCGCCAAGATATCTTGAAGCTGGAGAAAAGGAACATGGAAACGAAGGCGAGTCTCATCATGTACGCGATCAATTGCCAGGGGAAAAGACCGGAGGAGCTTACAGAGGACGAGTGCTACGTTCTCAAGTGGTTCACTGAGGAGAAGCTCAAGGATATAAGGCGAAGGACTCGCCTTTTGCCCCCAGCTCCTTGCTCCATTGCCACCGACCTCGACATGATCTGATCTCCCGCCATCTCCATCAAACGATCTCCCTGATTTCATGCTGTCTTCTTGGTCTTTCTCTTTCAGATGATTAGTGTCGTTGGATTTTCGCTTCATTTGATCTTGCAGTGTACTTTTGCCCCTCATCCGTCCTGTCCTTGTGTTTCTGGTCAAGTATTAGAATTTCAAAAATAATGTTAATTAGCTTTCCTTGTCTATTGTAATCATCATAATCACTTGCCCAAAAGCCAAAGAGGACCAAAACAGACTCCATTTATTGCGAGAAATAAAACAATTAGCAGTAATTTCCTAGAGAGGATACAAAAAGAGTTCAGATTCGTACCAGGAAATGAAGAGAGTAATGCCTATTAAGTATCCGAGCAGGCCACCCTCACTCTTGCAGTCGCTGGTCCGAATGGTACAGTCCTCTGCAGGTAAACATAGTTTTGAAGTTCCATTTCATGTTGCTTAGCCGGACGTCATTGACAAGTTTCCGACCCTTCCCCGCTTAAATTCAAGAACCTACAAACGTGTGTAAACAAGCAATTACATACAACGATACCTGTGAGCAAAAAGTTGAAGAAAGAAAGAAAAGCGCCACAACATTCATTCAAAAGTAAACTCTGTACACAAACTGTTTGCAACAAAAGCTAGCGCAGATCTAGATGCATAATAGATAACGAAAAGATGCGACTATGTAAACACCGTCAATGCCCAGGCCGAAATCAACACCAAGTTGATGCCACAGCTGGAGAAAAAGATAAATTCTACTGATCACAGTTTCCGACAAACTAAAGGTTATTATAATGGGCCTTCGATTACAACATTCTTGATGGACACGTCTGAAAATCATGATTTCATTCATGCCTATGGATTTCTGGAACAAGGATAGCTTCATTCACATTGGCATAGGATACAGATATCTTGAAAAGAACCCTGTCTAGTTTGTCAACAACCCCAAATCGACATTGATGAACACACTCAAGCTCGAGTGAAAAGAGAGAAATTTTGAGAGAGAAAAGTGGGAAAATGAAATCTGTATTTAGTTATGGAAACAGAACAGGGCCAACTGGCTTATTTATACTACACTGTATTGGGTTAGCAAGACCAGGAGGGGGTTTCATATAGACTTCTTCATGCAAATCTCCATGGAGAATTGCATTATTAACATCAAGTTGATAGACATTCCACTTCCTGAGGGCAGCAACAACAAGTATAGTTCGAATTGTGGCCATCTTGACCATAGGAGAAAACGTATCGAGATAGTCTATACCATACTGTAGTGAATATCCAACTGCCACTATGTTTGCTTTATGTCTTTCTAGTGTAACATCAGCTCTAAACTTGAGTTTATAGACCCACTCGGATCCTATAGCTCGTTTGCCAGAAGGAAGAGGCACCATCTCCCATGTACCATTAGCTTTTAAAGCTGCTAATTCCTTGTCCATGGCAGCAACCCATTCAGGACATTTCGATCTTATATTTGAATTGAGTTTGAAATTGTAAGGCGCATTGTTTGAAACAGTGCGTTTGAAGAATTGAAACAATGAACAGTTCAATTTCCTTTTTTTTAAAAAAATAAAAATCCATGTTTTTTTTTTAATTTTATGGATATCATGTTATAAATTTTTGTTTACGTATTTGTATAATGTTTTTCAAAAAGAAACAACAGACGCACTGTTTGTTAATACCAGCGCACTGTTTGAATGAAACAGTGTGCCTGTATTATGTAAATGCGTTTAAGTTTTTTGATCATGCAAAAAAAATCGAAGTGTGTTTTTCTTTATCCTTGACTTTTCTATGTTGTTCCATGACCTGACGTCCTGTTTTCGTTGAATTGACGTCCTGTTTCTTGGGGGCACTGTATCGATCATCTTACGGGTGTCTTTTTTGAATTTCAGTGAACATCGTTGAATGATTATATGGGAATGGTTATGCGAATGGTTATGTATCGCGATCCTAGTTTGTGTTTTAAGTGCTTTGGGTGGGAGTTGTGATCACTTGACGAAGAAATCTGGATTGTGCTTTTATTAGTTATGCCAATGATTATGTTTCTTTTGGTTGTTTTATTGGCATGGATTTGAGAATGATAACAGAGAGTATGACAATGAAGAGCAGATGGAGGAAACAGTTGAAGAGGAAAAGGAAATCGATAATGGAGAGTATATGGGAATTATTTTTCCGTATTGTATCGAATGAGATTTTTTTTATTTTTTATAGCTTTTGGGAATTTTTTCTTATTAGTTCAGTTAATTAATTAGAGAAAATTACTTTCTTTTAATTCTCACTAATATAATTGGAAGACGTTGTAGCTATTCTACCAAATAACAGTACAAAAATAGAAAAAATCAATGATTGGTCCATTATTTAGTGAAAATTATATGATCTCTACTATCTTTATCTTATAGATCTAAAAGTAAAATCTCCACATTGTTCATAGTTATTAGTTTATTTAATTTTATTTATTTTTAATTCTAGCGAACCCCCACTTTTCTAGGAATTTTTCATAATCATAATTTTAGCATAAATCGATAAATTGTTTCTCATTGGGATCGGGAATTCACTACTATACTACATTTATATTGTGAATTAGGGGAGGTTTAATTTGACGTACTCGTGACAGCATGCATCATCTACAAAGAGTTCGACCCTATGCTCCACCTCCATGAAACCATGTGAGAAGCCACCAGAGCAACAAAACTATTAACATTTAACCGGACTTTTTGCTATCATCTGACAATTTCAAAAAGTCCAGAGTCCCATGTTGGATCTGCTCTTGTTCAAGTGCAACATTTAGGAGACCATCTGCCATGTCGGCATTAGATTTTATTGTCACTCCTTGATGCCTAAACTTTTGCCATGGCCTTTATATAGGGATATCACCATAACCTTCTAATTTCTCTACTATTACTTGCATAAACAAAAGACAATAGCAGCTTCTCATTAGACCATAGCTTTTCAGCATAACAATGTAAACCTTAATCTGAACCATCAACATAGGACACTCTCCATTTGCTTGTATCCTAAATCACCCACTTTCTGCTCCTCTGCTTCACTCCTTATATCATCAGATTTTATAGGGGCTTCCTTCTTCATCCATTTTGGTTTGAGGACTGCACTTAACGGTCTTATGCTCCATTGACATGTCTTGAGCATTTATTTTTATTTTTATTATTTTTTTAGTATAAAGTCTTGAGCATTTATCGGCAACCACTCCTACAGAATCTTCTAAGTAATGGACTTTCCACCTGGGCCAACAAATGAAATCTCATCTCTAACAACTCATTTTCTGTCGATATAACAAATATCCCAGCATACGAGATTATTTCCTTCTCAACTATCATCAATCTGTGCGAAAGAAAATTCCCACTTTACTTACAGGCTTTCCTAATATAAAACCCTCGAGCTCCAAAACTCGATATCTAGATCAACCACAAATTCTCCATGACCTTAACTCTCTCATAATTATCAGCAAAACCACAAAAGCAATAGCCCTTCTCATGTAGATGTTTAAGTATTTGTTACAGTTTGATTATCATGATTTATGTGTTCATGCCTACGTCCCACGAAAATTACCACATTTTGACTTATAACACTATTCAACGCGTATTTTGATTAGCGTCGTTCTACTAATATACGATACAAAAATGAATTTTTCTATGTCACATGTTAAACTATATAACATGAAGTGTTATTGATATTACACGAAAAAATTTCAAAAAATATCCTTTAGCCGGCCCACGATCCTGGTCAAAGTTCACCTAACATATGTGGTATTCGGCTTATTTTTACGGTTTTTTTTATTGCTTCCATCCCAAAAAAATGAAACGGTTTGATTGGTCGGGTTTGTTGAGGAAAACTTTAACCGTCAATACGAGACAATCAAACATTATTTTATATAAACTTATCAAAAAACATTATAATCGTAGTATAATTTGTGTATACTTTCATTCGATGTTAGGAATAACAAATCGTAGAAAGATTATAAAAAACTCAATATGAATGTTGAATAGTGAAAACTTGAGTGATGTTTCATTTATTATGGAACAGAGGGTTATAATATAAAAAGTTTAATCTTTATTATTTTGGAAGCTATAGACATCTATGAGGGAAATTAAACTTAGCCATCGCCAAATATTCAGTTTTTGCACATCAACACCCTAATCTATTAAAATAGGCACTTAAACCCTCTTTTTTGTTTCCTATCGTTTGCTCGGTTAAGTCCAATGAAAAAAAAGTCAGTTTTGGCCCTTCCATTAAGATACATTAGGGTGTCAGTATGCCAAAAAGAAAAACTTTTAAGAGGTCAATGTGCCAAAAAAAAGAAACTTCAGAGTGTCAATGTGCAAAAAGAGAAAACCACAAGATTTATTTTCCGTCCTTGTTAACAGAATATGTAACTTTTGCACATGGACACGTGGATGAAGGGTGTCTAAGTGCCATTAGGGTCTTAATGTGCCAAAATGGGAAACATTAGGATGACAAAGTGCAATTTCCCCTGTTTATAATACACTAGACTCAACAGATTTACTTCACTTAAATAAAAAAAAAAGACAATATATTTATAGATATTCTTAATTTTTTAATTATTTTTGTTGGCCCAGAGTGTGTAAACACTCATATATTTATATATGTTAGACCAATCACTAGACGAACCTATACAAATTAATAATCAAAGAATAATCCCTAGCGAACACATAATTATGAAAGTTTACTACGTTTAGTTCCCTATCGTTTACGACCAAAGCCAATTTCCTTGCAATCTATTTAGGTTAATTTAATTTTATTATCCCAATTAATTTGATTAGTTAGTTTCTCAATTATATAAAAAAAAACCTCCCAAAATAATTTAAATTTTTATAATTTTAGTAGAGTCAACTCTAGATCAATTTAATACTAAAAATCACCGTCTCTATAAAATTGATATTTGCTCTCACTACTACATTAAATTCATTATTTTCAGAATGTGAGTAAGTGAACATAAATTTTAATTTGACGTATTTACGATAGAGTGACGTTATGTCAAAGGTATTGAGGTTAAATTGATCTTTCTTTTGCTCTACTATTTTTCTGAATTTTTTTTATTTATTTCATTTATTTCATTATTTTCGTATTTCTATTTTAATGTTTTTATTTTTCATGTTTTATTTTCTGTTTTAATTTATTTTTCTGAATTTTAAAATATTTAAAAAAAAACTTAAAATCCATTTACGGTAAAATGGGGATGGAGAGCGTCTTGCTCTGATCGCCGGGGAGATTCTCCGGTGAAACCATCGTCGGAAAATGGGAGGTCGAGGTCGCAGTAGGCCGAGGAAGAAGAGGGGTTCTGCTTCGTCAGAGAAGACTCAAAGGATTATGAAGGACGGGAAAATTCAATGCGATTTCGAGAGATGATTGATGGTGGGAAACCTAAACCTCATTGTCAACTAATCAATCCATCACCGAAAACGCCTTCTGTGGGGATTGGGGATACTCCTGGAAGGTTTAGTTGGGCTGATTTGGTGGAAGGTGAAGTGAAGGAGAAGCCATCTGCTGTAAAATTGTTCGCTGAGATTGTTGCTTAGAAACCCATGCGAAACGGTGCTATTGAGATGGGTATGAAGCTGGAGAGTGTTGATCGAAGAGATGAGGATGTGATTATTACAATGGATGATTTGGAGGGTGAGATTAATTACTGGAAGAACTCCCTTATCGGTTATGTTTTAGGAGAGCAGATACCCTTCTCTGCAATGGATGGATTTGTTGCCTCACGATGGAAGGGGATTGCGAGACTAGAAGTATTATTGCATACTGATGGCTACTTTTATTTTTAGGTTTGGTGATGAACAGGATAAGATGCGGATTCAGAGTTCTATGTGGTTTTTTCGCTCTATGCCTTTGGCTCTGCGTGAATGGAGTATGCATTTCAGGCTGGAGGATAATATGATGACTAGGGTACTACTTGGGTGCAATTTCCTGGTTTGGGACTGGAGTTCTGGGGACAGAAAGCCGTGGCAAAGATCGCTGGAAATGTTGGAATGCCCATATGCACAGATCAACTAACAGCTACCAAAAGTCGCATTACTTATGCTAGAGTATTGGTTGACATCTCTACAGAAAAGGAATTGGTGGATGAGATCAGTTTTACTCCACCATCTGGGGTACTGATAAAACAAAAGGTCATATATGAATGGAAGCCTCGTATGTACAAAGTATGTAACAAATGGGATCATGACTCAGTCTCTGGGAAGAATAAGCAAATCCCATAGAAATCTGAGGTAGATTATGAGGGTTTCAGCTAGGTTCGAAGGAATAAAAGGAGGAAATGCAGTAAGATAGAGGGTGAGAAGCAAGAACCTGGATCAAGGTTTGTTGTGATTGCAGATATAAACGAAGATGATGGTCTTGTAGAGGAGATTATCACTCAATATTTGGGTAATATTGTGGCCCCCCTTGTGGGGTTATCTCCATGATTAACGTATGGAATATTAGAGGTTTGAATAAGTCGGAAAGGCAAAATGCCTTGAGGCATTTTATTTGAATCAATGGTGTTAGTTTAATGTGTTTGCTAGAAACTAGAGTTAACGCCAAAAATTTCTCTAGAGTGAAAAATGCTTGTGTTCAAAAGTGGCAAGTATTGAATAACTATATTAGGGCTGTGAATGGCAGAATCTGGATTGCATGGGATCCTGATAAATGGTCTGTGCGATATGTAGACTGTGGTGACCAGTATCTCCATTGTGAGATTACTTCTCATGACAAGGCAGTGCAAGCTATGATGACTATCATATATGCGTCTAATAATAGTTCTGTGAGAGCGAATCTATGGAAGGATCTGATTGGACTCAGTAGGGCAGCATGTGGACCTTGGTTCACAGCAGGGGGCTTTAATGCCTTTATAAGTTATGAAGAGAAGATGGGGCATCAAAGAGTATGTATTGTCACGGGGCTAGATTTTTGCTACCCATGCGGCACTCAAACTACTTCCTTCTTCGTTTGAGTTCAGTCTAACTCGTCACCCAAAGACGATGTTTGAGAACGCTAGAGAGTTTGGACTTGAAAATAAGTTTGTATTGAGAACACTTGAGGGCTTACAAAGCTTTGAGAGTTCTTGGAATGTGGTGTGGGATGGGATGGTTTGGCCAAAAGGCCTCACCCTATATACACAAGTCCATGGAGAGTTCTAGACTTGGCATCTAGACTCTTCCATATCCTTCTCCTCCTAAGTATGTACAAGAGTCTTCTAGACTCTTCTTCCAAGATATTTACATGGAGTTCTCTAGAATGCCTCCTAACTAGAGAACTCTAGAGTTGTCAGAGAAGTGTAGAGCATTCTAACCAATTCTAGAAAAGTATGGAATTGTCTAGAGAAATGTGGAGAACTCTAGACAATACTTCAAAGGGAACCCCATAAACTAGCCTGCCCGTGATAATATGGAACCTTGTACTGAACTTGCTAATAGTTTTTTGACCTATGGTCTTGATGACATTCCTTATAGTGGTTGTTATCATACTTGGACGAATAATCAAGATGAATCCAAGTGGATGAAGGTCAAGCTGTATAGAGCGATGGCCAATTGTCTATGGAATGATGCTTATCCTTACTCCCATGTTCATTTTAATGATTGTGGTGTTTCAGATCATTCCCCTTCGTTACTGAGAATTCTGAAGAAAAAGGCCCCTCCACAACCTTTTAGATTTATGAATGTGTGGGCTAATCAACCTGAGTTCATGACCATTGTTGAAAAGCATTGGAAGACTCCTGTTCAAGGCAGCCAAATGTATTGCATTACTCAGAGATTGCGACTGATGCAAAGGGATTTCAGGGCTTTCCATATGCAGAACTTTGCTGGAATAGCAAATAAGATAAAGGAATGTGAGATGCAACTACATAATCTACGAGCTGAGATTAGGTGCCATGTAACTGATGATCAATGCAAGCAGGAGAAGACACTCAGAATTGCTTCATTTATACCAGGTTGAAGATGATATGCTCAAGCAACAAATTAAAGAGGAGTGGCTGAGGCTGATGGACAGGAATAGTAAGTATTTCTACAACTTATTGAGAAGTAGATGAAAAAAGAGTCAAATATTGTATCTAGAAAATGAGAGGGGTGAGTAGCTGTATGAGGATAAAGATATTCAGCAGGAGGCGATTAGTTTCAAGGGAAAAATGCTTGGTGTATGCGGCACCAGTATGGGGCAGCCTGATCCTGAGGTGATTGAGGAAGGGTATACTCTGACAGAAGCGCAGCAGGAGAGTCTGATACTTCCATTCACTTCTATTGATGTCAAAGAAGCTTTGTTCGATATTGATAACCAAAAAGCCCCTGGGAAAGATGGTCTTTCGGCTATTTTTTCAAGCAAACTTGGCCAGTCATTGGCAATGAGGTAACAAAGGCTATCCTTAGCTTTTTCAGGTATGGACACCTGCTCCATGACTTGAATATAGCTGTCATAAACCTGGTTGCTAAAGTTCCCAACCCTTCAAGTATGATTGATTATAGGTCAATAGCTAGTTGTGGTGTCCTTTATAAGATTATTGCTAAATTTTTATGTAGAAAACTTGAAGGAATACTGCCACTCTTGGTTGACCATGCTCAAAGTGCATTTGTGAAGGGTACGAGTATATTAGATAATATAATGCTCTGTCAAGAGCTGGTCTATGGCTATGATAGGAAGGATGTATCCCCTAGATGTGTGATAAAGATATAAGGAAAGCTTATAATACAGTAGATTGATCCTTCATGTTTGCTCTCTTAGAAGTGCTTCAGTTTCCTGAGATGTTTCTAAAGTGGATCAAGGAATGCATCACCATTGTGAGATACACCTTGTCTTTTAATGGTTCTCATCATGGATCATTTCAAGCTGCTCGTGGACTTAGACAAGGGGAACCTTTGTCTCCTTATCTTTTTGTTGTTATGATGGACTATCTTTCCAGAATGCTAAAGAAAGCTAGCAGAACGCAAAGCTTTAAGTTCCATCCAAAGTGCAAGAAGAATGGCATTGTCAATTTGTGTTTTGTAGATGATCTTATGTTATTTAGTAAAACTGATATCAAGTCAATCATGATTATTAAGGAAGCACTGGAGGAGTTCGTGGCAATGTCTGGCCTATTTGCCAATACTGGTAAAAGTAAGGTATATATGGGAGGGGTTAGAGCTGAGTTGGGTGAGGAGTTACTGAAGATACTCCACATGAACAAGGGTTTCTTCCCTTTCAAGTACCTGGGTGTACCATTGGGATCTCACAGGTTGAATATTGTACATTTTCAGCCTTTGATAGACAAGATGCTATGCAGGGTCAAAAGCTGGAGTGCTTGTATGCTATCTTACGCTGGAAGAATTCAACTTATCAAATCTGTGCTGAGTTCTATTCAGATATATTGGGCACAGATTTTCATGATTCCAAGAGGGGTCATGGAAGAGGTAGAGGCTATTTATAGAGCCTTTCTCTAGACTGGCATTGCTGTCAATAGACATAAGGCTTTGGTTGCTTGGAGGGATGTTTGTCTGCCTATTCGAAATGGAGGGTTGGGAATAAAGGACTTTAAGGCATGGAATCTGGCTCTTCTGTTCAAACAGATTTTGGGCTATGGAACGAGAGAAACAAAGGCTATGGATTAAATGGGTGAATGACTATTATCTGAAGAAACTGTGGGGTATGGGAGGCTTATGCTGCTTCCAGCTCCTCGTATTATTGGAAAATGTTGATGAGAGTCAGAGATGAAATGCTGAGTGCTGTGGGTCCAATGCAGGGAACGTTGACTAGCTATACTGTGGCTGAAGGGTACTAAGCTCTGATACCAAGAGTTGAGCATATGGAAGGATGGAAGTTTATTTGGCATCCCACTGTGAGACCTCGACATGCTGTTATTATATGGCTTATTCATAAGAACAGGCTTCGTTTTAAGCAACGACTGGTGAATTATGGCTGATCCATGATGATATATCTGATCTTTGCAATGCAGGGATGGAAAATCGTGATCATGTATTTTTATTTTTTTGTTGCTCTTACTCACAGGCTGAAGTTGCACAGCAAAGCTGCAACTTGCATAGCAAAGTTGGATGGAATGGATCACTTGGATCTCGAAGATCACATGAGGCAAATCTCTCACACTTCATCAAAGATCAAGAAGTCTACATGCCATGATTTATGACATGTTGAGAGAAAGGAATCAGAGAGTGTTTAAGGACGAGGCATCAAGTCCTGAAGTTGTACTGCAGCGTATATGTCGTTATATAGGTGCCTAGTTTTCCTAAGCTGTATTTGAGCTGACTGATGTAACTTTGCTGTGTTGAGTTGCTGGAGGTGTAATGCACTGGTATGCGATGTGACCTGCAGATCTCTTGTGAAGGGTTGAGGGCCTTGTTTCCTACGACGGGTGTATCCCATGTAGGCTTAGGTACCCTTGACACGGATCATTGAGTATCTTGTATGGGCGAGCATAAGTGCGCATAGTATGTTGAGAATGGAGTTTTTTTGTACGTTTTTTTTTTCCTCCATTCATGGGTAATAAAGAACTTTAATGCTTTCTCCTAAATATTTGCGAAAAAATATAATAAAATCAGTTTTTAAAATTTTAAGATTAAAAATGACAAATAACGCAAATAACGACGCAAACTGTACTCTTAAGGAGCTCTCAGCTCCTACAATAGAGGACGAGCCATTCTGAATGTACCCTTCGAACTAAATCCTGGGTTAGTCAATAAGTTACCCATATTCAACGGACATGAAGGTGAAGACCCACGAAGACTTTTGAAGGAATTACATTTCATTTGCAAGACAATGAAGCCAGAAGGGATGAGTATGAAGATGATGAAACTGTATAAGTTTACCTTTAGCGTACAGGGTTATGATAAGGACTAGTTGTATGAATTACCACCTGCTTCAATTAATACTTGGACAGCATCGCAAACACTATTCTTGAAAAAATATTTTCCTGCAACTACAACTGCTAACATCAGGAAAGACATTTGTGGCATTCGTCAAAAAACTGAAGAGGGGTTGCATGAATACTGGAAATGATTCAAGAGGTTAAGTGCAAGCTATCCACTCCCAATATAGTTGAGATGCTTATTCCATATTTTTATAAAGGTCTTTTACCATCAGACTGTCATAGAATAGATTCTGCTGCTGGTAGTGGTCTATCCAATAAATCAATAGCTGAAGCAAAAAAGTTGATTGAGATTACAACATCAAATGCACAACAGTTCAGCAAAAGATACGTTGCGAAAGGGAGAATAGTAGAGCAAATTCAAGCACCGACAAGAAATTTAATACTCTTGTTGCTGTGGGATTTTCTGGTCGGCAAAATCAACTAAAGAAAAATCAATGGGGTAACACTTACAATGAATCCTGGAGGAACCATCCTAAATTTAGATGGGGAGAACAAAACCAACGTCCTACTCAACCTCAACAACAAATTTATCCCCCTCCTAGTCTTCCACAATATCAACCCCGATATAATGATAATCAAGGCTCGTCAAGTAGCAAATCACTCGAGGAATTGGTTATGACATTGGCACGTACTCAAGAGCAGATGATGAAAGAAAATGCTCAGACAAGTTCTAGAGTATCAAATATTGAGAGTGCGGTCGCTCGAATTGATATGAGCCAAGTGAAGGCTCAGATTGAAAATAGACTTCTATCTGAACCGCTCAATCCTAGTGAGAATGTCAGTGCAATAACTTTGAATTTTGAGGAAGAGTTGAATGAAGCTGTTAAGTTAAGGAGCAAGATCCTGGAGTGTATTCTATCTCTTGCGCTTTTTTTTTTTTTTTTTGAAGTATCTTTTGTGTTATTGATGAAGTAAAAATTTTAGAATATGTTCTTGATCTTGGAGCTTCTATCAATGTCATTCCTTTATCATTATATAATTCTCTTGATCTTGGACCTTTAAAATCAACTTCTATTTCTATTTGTAGCCGATGGTAAAGTTGTTCATTCTGAAGGTGCGATGATTGAGCTGTCACGGCCATGACGGTCCTCCAGTAACATTTACAGAGGTTTTCATTCAGAATTTCATCAAAGATTCATCACCTAACTACTTGTTCATAAAAAAAACAAAAACGCAAAACCCTCCATCCTAAATCCCTAATCTTCATCCAAATTCATCTCCAACCATTACTAATCACTCCAACATCATCAAATACATCCTACTCATCTCAAATTTCATCTGCGTTTCGTCAAATTCCCAATTCATCCGATCCCAAACCTTAACTATTAGATCTTCAGTTCTTGATCAAATCACTTGTTTCTACACTTTAAATACTTTCCTTGGCATAAGTGATCAAGCTTCAAGGCTCGTTTTTAGTTATTTTGAAGTGTTGGCGAAGTATTTGTGGTTTGGTGTTTTGGTGGATTGTTGCATATGACATTGATTGATTTTTGGGTTATTTGATTGAATTTGGTAGGATTGGTTAAGGATGAATAGGCCACAAAGGGAGAAGGCTGCAGTTAGGCATTCGGCAAATAGGAGACGGAGTTTGTTTTTGTTACGAACGGGTCAGTTAATAATAAGCACAAACAATAATAAGTGCGCAAAAATAAATGAGACAGAGAATTTTACGTGGAAACCCTTGCGGGAGAAAATCACGGGCGGTCGCCGACGACGAAGAATCCACTAACAAAAAGGAGGAAATACAAAAGGAGCTGCACTCAAAATATTGAGAATCAGATAATAATCTCTAAAACAAATCCCTTAAACCCTCAATATATTTTAGTGGGTATATATGAATAGTAACCCACTTCTTTTTCCTTTTTCTCTCTCTCTCCTTACTTTTCCCCCAATTCTTCCCTGAAGCTCACTTCTTCTCCAGCCGGCCCTCTTGCTCACTTCTTCTCCTTCTCCTCTCCAATCTCTCTTTGATTTGCTCTCTCCAAATTCTTGTCCGTGATTTTTGCTCTGTCTCTTCTCCAAATCTCTCTGGCCTGTATTTATAGCAAGGAAGAATGAGACGTACAAGTTTTCTCCGCCTGATGAGGACAAAGACGGCGGCGGCTAGTGGTGGCGGCGGCTGGTCAAAGGCGGTGGCGGCTGGTCAAAGGCGGTTTGAGTCACCATCAACAAATCTCCACCTTGACTCAAATCGCCGTCTGTCGTAGTCGAGCAACCTCCATTTAGGCTTGAAGCCTAACTACCCTCCACTCCTAAGAGCTTTAAGCAATGACGAAACTTTGACACAGGAACTGGTTTTGTCAACATATCAGCTGGTTTTTCTGCAGTAGCAATCTTCATCACCTTGACATCTTTAACGTCCCGTACAAAGTAATACTTGATGTCAATGTGTTTGGTTCTCTCATGATGCATCTGATCATGAGTGAGATGAATGGCTGAAGAAGTGTCACAATGAACTATTATGCGATCTTGCTTCACACCTAAATCTGAAGCCAAATTCCTCAACCAAATCGCCTCCTTCACAGCTGATGCAACAGCCATGAACTCTGCTTGTGTAGCACTCAATGCCACAGTATCCTGCAAAGTAGCCTTCCATGAAACTTTCCCACCACAGAAAGTGAATACATACCCTGTAAGTGATCTCCGACGATCCAGATCTCCAGCATAGTCTGAATCTGAGA
>JAOVYX010018304.1:0-20415 GCA_035668315.1 Drosera spatulata | reverse complement strand
TAAACATGTTTATTCATACTTCGTGCAAAACCATTAGTGCTAATTGTGAGTGTTTGGAGTTGTTTTGGGATCAAAACAATCATTCTCGATCCAAAAGGTTCTGAGATGACATTCCGACCTCTAAGTCGGATATCCTGACCTCTGGAACGGGTGTCTCGGTGTCTAGAATGAACGTTCCTGCCTTTGAAGTGAGCTTCTCGACCTTTGGAACGAGTATCCTAGATTCTATCCATCTTAACCTTTCGTCATATTTGAATCTATCTTATTGCATACAACTTTAAAAATTATTCCCTAAAATTCAACAGAAACTAGACTTCATGATCTTTCCATTGATATAAAGTTTCTATCATAACACCTTACCAATAATTGCACTTAATTAGTTCAAGTTTATATTTATTGCTAGTTCAGGCAGTTTGATTTTACTTCATTAATTAGCTCATAACTCTCTACATACAACTTTAAATAATTATTGGTAAACTGTTCTGAAAATTAGACTTCCATACCTTTTTATTGATATAAGGCTTGTCTTTTAAAACTTCCTATATAATTTTATATAAAGCAGCAAATTCATCTATATAACCAGTTTTTACAGATTAACATTTTGATTTATAATTAAAGATTCTCATCACCGAATTATGATTTATTAACTTTTATAGAAACTAAACATATGCGAATTCAATATATATTAATATCATGATTTATTAAAGTGTGTATCAACAGTATAACATTGTTTATCAATATCATGAAACAAGCGATTCTTAATTCATTGGAAACATCAGGAAGTTCAATATAAGTTTGTTTCAAGACTAAATTAATGAATCAGGCTCTAACTAGAGTCAAAATATGTTCTAATGTGGAATGTCAAAGCTGTCCAGAAACTGATACGGCTGGTTTGTTAGTTTTTCATGTTTTACCCAATCAATTCAATCCCAAATAATCTAAAACTTTATAAACATAACATTTATTTAGTTTTTGTCATGTTTGTTTAGTTTTAGGCTTGTTTGATACATAAAATCATAGGTTTCCGGGTCTCACGAGCATCCGTGGCTTGTTTTCAACCATTTCAACCATCCGTGGCTTGTTTTCCTTGTCGTTTCTTTTATTATTAGCTACAAATGGACTATATGGGAGTAAGGTATGAGAGTTACAGCGCTTACCCTCTTGTTAAAACGGTTTTGAGCCGGGTTTGACTTGATTAGCTCGACTTCACTCTTCTTTATTTTGTGGCTCGTGTCCCCCTCTCCCGGTCTATTCTTCTTCCTCTGATGATGATCCTCCATGCGTTTTTGCCTTCTCTACCATCTTGTTGTGTTACTTGAGCCAAAAAGAAAAACAAAGAGAAGAGAGAATAAGAGGAAGAAGAGAGGGAAGTGAAGAGGAGAGTAAGGGAGTCTTGGTGTTGATGTTGGGTGGAGAAGTGATGGGTTTGGTAGTGGAGTGGGTGTAGTGGGATTGCTGATGGAGTGGGTGTAGTGAGCTTGGTGGAAGATTTAGGCGTAGTGGGATTGATGGTGGAGTGGGTGTAGTGGGAGGAAAAGAGAAGAAAAGGGGAGTTGGTTGGGTAATTCAAAAAAAAAAAAAAAACAGTTGTCCCACATCTCCCACAGCCTTCGTTCAAATTTTACCATCACGCTCGAAAAATCATGTTATTAATTAACATATAATTTTTTAAATTTTTCCGCGATAAAAATTATCCCAACTTTGTCACAAATTTTAAAGTTATGAGCGTAACGCTACGTCTCAAAACTGTAAAACGAGATTCGTTTCTTACTTTTAATTTATTACAAAAGAGAAAACGCATATTTTCGTTACGTTTATTAATTTTCGAACTATTATTTGATCACAATATTTATATTTATTTGATCGAAATTTTATGAGGCTTTACAGAAACGAGCAATTAGAAAGAGTACTTTATATAAGATTTTGTTGTAGTTTTTGTTTGTTTTTTGATCGGAATATCTAGGTTCTAAAAAGAAGCCACACGAATGTCTTTTTTGATTTGAAACGCATATATATTTTGGGTGGCGTAAAACATTAGATTAGTGGATTTAATGTGCTCTGATATTATATTAAACATATGGGTTTTATTTTAAAATCGATTTACAATGAAAAAAATAACATATGATCTATATATATTGTATTGATTTTTCAAACTTCAACATGGATAAAATTTTCTAAAGATATATAAAGGATTATAAAGGAAGCGTATTAACTAAGGACTCTTCCCATCAATTGTAACATGGCGTACGCATCTTGGTTTCTTGATTATCTTTGTCTTGGATGAAAAATGAGTACAGAGTTGTTTGTATTTAAACGGCCACTTCCCACTTGACCACTTTCCATTTTTTTGCATTCAAATGAATTCACACATTCGCTGAATCCACCCACAGTCTCAAATGTCCAACCAATCCCACCATTCTCACCTCCCCTCTCCATTTCTCCCTTCACATATCATCATATAGAAGCAAAAGGGGTAACAAAGGAGCTTTGAACAAAGAAAGATTCATTTTGGTTCATAGTATTACAGAGGTATATTGCCCATTTCAATTAAATCCTTTTCATGTTATCATGTTTGTGATTTGGGATTGTTTTGTGTTCATTTCACTGTTTCTTGGCATTGATTCATTGTATCCATTGGGTGATTTGAAGGGATTTTTCATACACAGATATGATATGGTGCTACATCTTATGTTAAAACTTATGAATTTGGAATGTAAATTTTGATTGGATGTTGTTACTGTGCGTTGCAGACCCGGCCGGTTACGCATTTTATTAAGATTCAATGGTTAGAGTCGGAATTTCTACACATCAGATGGCTTTGATTTTTGCCGAGTCTTTAGTATGAATTGGATTTTGCCATACTTGGTCACTGGCAACATTCTCCCTGCAGGTTTTTATGGTATTGTTGGTTTTGATTTCTATACACACTTTTGGTTTAGCTTTCTTGCAGAAGATTGATTACTGAATGGTATTTTTATGATAATTATTAATCACTGTACTTAATTTCTGTCGTTTCTTATTTGTTATCTGGTCTCCCTAATGATTTTTCCTGTCTATATAGGGTATTTAATCGTAACCAACAATATTCCAATCACATTGTCCTCGTAAGCTGAAGTGATCTGCCAAGACACGAATCGATGTGTTCTAGACACCAAGAAGCCCAGACGTTCTCATATTCGAAGGGTCATGTAAATGGAGGAGGCACCAACTACTATGCAAATAAGATAGTCATGGATATGAGAATGAGCAAATACGATTTTTCATCTCGGGCTACTTTACTCGTCGATCGACCTAGATCATCAGAAGCCAAAACGAAGAACTTCCAGGATTCATTCTCGCAAGTGAATAACAAGAGAACATCCAAAGCCGCCGTGTTCTTCATCAGCTTGAAGTCGTCGATGTTGCTGATGTGCTTGACGGCCTCCCTCCTGATATTGCCGTTGGTATTGCCACCATTGCCGCCGCCTCCGTCCATGCTGCTTCTGCTTCCTATCTGCATTTTGGCTCCGCTGGTTGTCTTAGCTTTTATGCCTTCTAAAGTTGGAAATTATCAGACTACTAATGCATTCATGCTAAGTGTAAATTAAGTTGTGAGAATATGTACATGATTTCTTATATGCGTGTGATGATGTAGGTGACTTGGAGTTTTCATTTTGGTTTCTATCGTTTATGGATCACCAATGTAAAGCATTTCGATCGGAATGACGGTAGCTTGTATTCTTTTTGATCCATCTTCATAAATTTTAGGTAAAAATTTCAACTGAGATTGTCAGATAGGATTTTGAGAATATTACGAAAGATGGACGTTAGGAATGAGTACATATGAGCATATTAGCTAGATATTGGATAAAGTGCATGCATCGCTTATCTAAAATAGGATAGCATTATATAGAATTTTGCGTCAAGATCATAAGCGAGTATCAGCTGCGATATACTTTTGAGATTCTAGCTACAAAGAGGAAAAGAGAAAAAGGAACCTAATAGCTCTTTCAAAATACAGTGGGGCTTAATCTTTTTTGAATCCACGAGTCGAATTTTTCCATTCAGAGCACAACAATGATGTTCAGTGAGCCATGAAATGTTTCTAATCAAACCAGCGAGCGTTATTGCTGTTTTTAAATTTTAATATACAGCTGAACAACAATGTTTTGAATAACATGCCTACAAATTATATACATATTTAACACTATCGAAAACAAAAACAAAAACAATAACAATCCATATAATCATGCACAGTCATGAATAAAAATATGTACGAGTCTTATACTCTAATTGCTTAAAATGAACACAAAGAGATTGCTTGTTATTCATCTCATTAATAATCAGAATTAAGAAATAAGAAACAAAAATTGAAAAAGTACCATATTTGGATATCAAACAGCCTCGGATAAGGAAGTCAAGGAGCAATGTATCTTGCTCTTTCATTCAAAAAATGGACCTAATCTATATATACTTCCCTACACGCCTATAATTCATGATTAATTGAACCCAAATAATAATCCAAGTTGAGATGTTGGAGACAAAAATCATTGAACCATTCATGAACACACCATATATAAAAAGAACACTTCCAAATTAGTATACATAGTAGCGGCCTAGCTACTTGATCCATTATATGTTTAATCTTCAAGTTATTCAAATACTAGCCACATCTGAATCATGCATGATATCACAGGTAAATCAGTCAAGAAGGTTTGACTAAGTACGTACGTAATACAGTACACCGGAAATGATTCTTCCCAGTTTGATACCCTTAGATCCGATATACATCTCGCTTTTTACGGATCCCGTATTTGACGGGGTTGATTGATATTTTCTTTTTTTCATGTTATTTGTAATATTTTTTTATTCAAAAAGTCTAAAAGTCTATATTCCCTTCATCCTATAACACATATTTTTTCCGCCTCAAATAAATTATGACATATTATAAAAAATAAATATCTCATATAAATTATCATTTTTATAAATGATAACTATTTGATGTCCAAAAGTTTAAAATATCCTCATTTTATAATAAATTATTTTTTTTATCGTTATTTTTTTCTCTCCATTTACATTTTCTACTCCATACTCACAAGGATAAAAATATGCAAATTCACAAAATCAACACATATATCAATAACCCTGTCAAGTTAATCTTTGTAATTTATTCAAGACGTAGGGAGTACAAGACTTTTTTTTATTATCCCAATATACTTGCAACATTTTATTTTTTAGCAAAATTTTAATCTAAAAAAAATAAAATCAATCATGTAAATTGGTACATCCACTACGATTCTCTTTCAACTGATACAGCAAATCTCATTACCTTCAAAAAAAAAAAAAAAATCTTTTCTCACCAAATTATATAAAAATTTGACACACACATACAATCTCGTATCAGATTAAATGATTGCATATAAATTGGGACGAAAAGAGTATAACAGACCTAATTCAATAAATTTTTAATATAAAATATACTCCCTCTATCCCATAATAAATATATTTTTTACTTTTTATATTATTCAATACGCATTTTGAGAAGTTTCATTATTCGTCTTAATGACGTAAAAAAATTATATCACTAACCCAGAATTGAAGTACATTGTCATTAGTGTTTCATCATAATTTTATGAAAAATGATGTTTGATCGTCCCACGACGTAAGTCAAAATTTATCTTGATAAATTTTCAAATTAATCCATTATATTTATTTTGAGACGAAAAAAGTATTGAATTGCTACCTCTACATTACATAAACTCTCACTATTACAACAAATCCTATCACCATCCCAAAAAAATCATTTTTTTATTAAATTTATGAACATAAATTCAAGCATAAAATTCATACTCCATCATCAAACTCTGTGAACCCACTGCGATGTACCATGATGAGAAATGGAGTGGTAGTTCATCCACTTGGCTTGCTCATTGGTTTCAAAAGGCCAGTCATATCAAGTTGTGGTGAGACCATGCAACTATTTGCATCGATCGATCGTTCAATAATTTCTTCTGAGATGACTCGAATCTGTGTGCGTACCACGTGAAAGAACCATGGGCAAGCCCGCATTCTTGTCTCTGGTTTTATAAGTCGATGCATGTATGTGCACAGTGGATGAAAGCAAGCAGGCAAATGGATGCAAAAGTGTCGCGCAAAATCTTTCCCTTTATCAAAGTCTAAAGCTGGCCCATAACTTAAGTACAGGAATATTCATGCTGTGCTTGTCATCATATTCTAGGACATAGCATTTCCTGTGCGATTAATTTTTATTTGTTCCGTCACATAATAAATGTCATAAATTGATCAATATAAAATTTTATGTATATGTTGAATTTATGTGAAACTTAATGAAGAAATAATATCTTTTTGACGATAATGGAACATGCTGTAACATTATGAGAGAAGATAGTGGGTGTATTCTATCTGAGTTTGATTGATTTTATACTCCCTCCATCCCATTCAAATTATAACGATTTGATCCGTTACGATAATTTATGTGTGTGTTGAATTAATAAGGAACGATAACTTTTTCTTTATGAGTGTGAGATAAAAGAGTGATGAAAAGAAGAAAGAAAAATGATGATTGATGAATTGATATGATATAAAGTAAGAATATTTATTATTTTTGTGTGAAAAAAGTTATTATATATGGAAATGTTACAATTTGAATGAGACATCTAAAAAAAAAAAATATTACAATTTAAATGAGACGGAGAGAATATTTTTTTAGATAAAAATTTTTAAAATAAAATATATTATAATTATTATAAAATATAAAAAACAAATATTATATTTATTAAGCGATGGAGAGAGTACTATCTTAGGCCTTTTACCATAATAAGGATTTTTGCCATGTCACAAAAATCTTCCTTTGTATCAAGTCTAAGCCCAACGATACACATGGATGAGATTAAATTTAGTCAGTGATTATTCGTTGAGATTTTCTTTCTTATTGTTTTTATTTTGTTTTGATTTTACAAGTATAATCTAAATAGTTAGATCAATGCTTGATTATCTTGGTGTGAAAGATACTCCATCCAAAGATAAGCTATTTATTGTTTACCAAAAAAAAATAAATGTAAATCCCGTTCTTCAAATTTTATCATTTTTTCTAAATAATATATTATTTGTTTTATAATATATATAATATTTTATTTATATCGTTTTAATTTACTTATAATATTTTTTAAAAATAAATTTTTAATAAACAAAATTATTTTTTCTTTTAATAATCCTATCAATTTTTTTAAAAAATTTGTGTATTAAATCTTTCGAAAATTAAACACATGAAGTGGTTGTAAACTGGGACAAAGAGAGCAACGGGCTTTAGCAAGCGCAAGAGATCCGAGATCCTTCACCGTGCCGCCGCCGCCGCCATGGAGAACCGCGACGATCTCCGCTCAATCCTCCCATTCCTCCCCCTCACCCTCTCCTCTTCTTCCTCCTTCTCGTGGCCCGCGGCGGTCCTCGAAGCCCTCCGATCCCTCAAATCGGGACCGACTCACAGCCGAGTCGACTCCGGCGAGGTCCTCTTCCTCGCCATCTCCGATCTCAGGGACTCGATTTCCCGTGATCGCTGTCATCCTCTCGCTGCATCCGCCGCCGACGGTTACTCACTCTTCTTCGACGAGGTAATGAGAATCACATTTGTTATTCTCCGTTTTAATAGATGCAATAGTTCATTCTCAAAAATAGATGCAATGGTTTGACTATGTGTATTTACCTAGCAAACTTTGAGTCACGTTGTGGGATGATCGGAGATCCTTTTTTCATAAAATTATCGAGAAACACTAAATCAATATAAATAAATAATGCTACAATCACTCTTTTTTTTGGTTGGTAGGCTTTTGATGATTGATATGTGGATTGGAGCTCTAATGACTATAGGCTTATGATCTTTTAATGGTTAATGTGTGATTGGGTTTCTAATACTAAATATTTTGATAAATTGGGCCTAATAAGCTTTTAAAATTATGGACTTCTAATAATTAATATATGGGTCGGAGCTTTAATGATTATGTGCTTATGATATTTTAATGGTTAATGTGTGATTGGTTCCTAATGCTTAATGTGTGTGTTTAGAATAATCACACTTTTCTTATTGATAAATTGAGACTAATGGGTGTATAATGGTTATAAACCTTAATATATGAGTTGCGCTATAAAAACATTAAATAAACACAATATAATATCCATACGTAAAAGATTATCGTTAAATCTTTAATCATATATTGTTCATCTATGTTACACATGGTTGAAACTAGTGATAATTTAAGGGTCTGTTTGGTATCGTTGTTGATTCCTGTTTTTAGTTTTTGTTTCACTGCTTGATGAAACAGAATTGTTTGGTATCATTTTTGTCTTTTGTTTTTTAAACGGATGAAATAGAAGTAGAAAACAAAAAAACCAGAAAAATCATTTAGGGACTGTGTGATATTGTTGTCAAAATTGAAAAAATCAAAACCAGAAATAGAAATAGAAAATCAATAGCGAAAACCAAAATCACTTTTTCAAATTAAATAATTTTTTATAAAATGAATCTTGAATACTGTATTTTGATGAAACAAGAAACAGAAATAGAAAATTATTTTTTCTGATTTTCTGTTAAAACACAAAATAGAAAGCAGAAAAACAGAAGTGATATCAAACAGTTCTGTTTCATCAGTCAGTGAATTGAAAAAAGAAAACGGGAATCAGCAACGATACCAAACATGCCCGTGATTTGAAAAAGTGATTTTGATTTTCGTTACTGATTTGCTGTTTTTGTTTATGGTTTTGGTTTCTCTTGTTTTGACAGCAATACCAAACAGCCCCTAAGTTATGTGATACTTAATTCAATGATCGTTACATCAAGCCTGTATCAGCGAAGTAATTTTGTTGCATCGTTAAGACGGAAAAAAAAGCTCCTCAATATGCATAGTAAATAGTGCAAAAAATCAGTGTTGCAAAATTTATGTTGTGACAGAGGGAGTATTATATTAATCTAATATATATATAATTACACGAAATCATTTTGTGAGGTGTATGGGACGTCAAGATATGGGACACAATCTATATTTTCAAACCGTATCAATCTTTCAAATGTCAAATTTTATGAGGAAAAAAAAAAACACTTTATCAAACTTTATAACACAAAATAAGGAATCATTGATACAAATATTATAAATAATCCTATTCTTATAGTAAAAAAAGATTATGAAGAATACTACAATCTAATTTATATATGTGGAACGGCGGTATGCCATCTATTTTTTTTATAGCATCTTATTATTTTTTTAAAAGATGAAAAAGAAAAGAAACAAATCACTATAAAATAAGAAAAATCACAATAATCTATTCTATAGAAAAATACACAAAATGTGATATGAGTAGACGACATGCCATTTTTTTTTACAACATCTTATTCATTTTTAAAAAGATGAAAACTAGAATGATAGTCTTATTGTAGGATCGAAGCCAATCCCATAATTCAACACACAATAACAAGGCAGGTAATTCCGGCGATTGATAGGGTCTGTGGAGGACGTAATGTACTTAATCTATGTAAACATATTAAAGAATCAACACATAATTCAACACATAAACATAACATATTAAAGAATCATAAATAATCCATGGAGCGCGCATGTAGTCATAATTTGTTTAATCTATATCATAAAAATCGCAAATCAAAACAAAACGGCATGATTTCACACAAACATATTAAACAATCATAACAACCTGTGCAGTGCGCAGGGCAGTGTACTAGTGATTTATAATGTGTGATCGTGATTTTGGTGTTGAGTCTACGTTGGATTTGGTTGTGTGTGATTGGTGTAGTTTTTGACGAGGGAGGAAGCGGGGAGGTGGTTTGGATCTGTGGTGCCGGAGATGACGAGATTGTTGTTGCGGTTGCCGGAGCTGTTGGAGAGGCATTATAGGGATGCGGATGGGACGGGGTTGAGGGTGTTGGAGTCGCAGCGTCCGGGGATTGTGATCATGAGCCAGGTATGGATAATGGCTGTGTGGTTGTGGTTTTGTCAGCGATTGTAAATCAAGGTGTAGGGGGCACCAATGTGCGTCTTTGGAATAATACTTGGTAGCAATAGTTGTATCACAAATTCCTCTGATGTTACAGAAAAGAAATTACTCTGATGTTGCAAGTGTCTTTCTCGCGTAGTATTTGGCATTTGGCTTACAACACTTATAATTCGATAGTATGTACTAGTAGTGGATGTACACACTTAGATATATACATATACTCACATATACATGCGCAACCGTCTAGACACTTGTCTTGGCAGGTTCAATTTAACCTGCTGTTAGAAGGTGGCTCAACTCTTCGTGGCCACCTATTACTTTTTTTAGTAGAAGTTCTTCCAATGGTCCATTAAAAATTGATTCTTGTTCTAAACTGTGAGCTTCTTGTTAATCATGCAATGGTAGTTTGTTGGTATTTCTCATTCGCTATTTTTGGGTTTTGGATTTACTGGCACTACTTTTATTTCTGCAAGCATTCCTGCCCTTGGTGACATTTGCTCAACATTGCATAGTCCGATGACGTTTATGCCTGAATATGGTGTGCCTTACTTCAGGTGTTGTTGCTTTTCAGGAGCTGATTGGTGTGCTTTTGTCATGCTCTTTCTTTTGCTTGTTTCCAACTGCAAAAAGAAGTGGCAGACATCTTCCGACGATAAATTTTGATCTACTGTTTTCGTATGTCACCTCCTCGTCCATTTGGGTGCTTAAGGCTTTGATTTTTTTATTTTTGACTGTATCGTTAGTCAAGTCCATCGTTAGATCTTCAACTTTAGTGAATGACAAAAGCATTGGGTGTTATTGGATGTTTTGACTTGGACATGCCAATCTATTGCTTTCACATGTAGAATTCAACCAAGCAATCTTCCTATGTGCTATTATTAGCAGATGGATCTCTATAATGTGTATCAATTCAGGATCTTGTTATGACAAAGTATTTATATTTGATTCAAAAAAATCTGGATGGAAAAGAATGTAGTTTTGGTGGTCTGGTGGAACTAATAAATTCATCAGGATTGTGTGTCTGGCCCAGAGAACTTGGTAGCCGGTAAAGGGTTCTTCTATGCATCCATGGCTGTTATCATGACACCTATCTGCATCAACTTCATGCTTTTGACTTGGATCTTTGCCTTGATAACATGATTCTGTTTATTTGCTCCACACATATGTCTTTGCTTTCTCCTATCCGTTGTTCGCCACCATGTTATTTTGGCATAGGCACTCATTTTCTTCGCTTGGCGTCCATTGCTGTTGCAGTATTTTTGGCATCCATTGCTGTTAAAGTAATTCATTTCTTTTTTCAGGAGTCTGTATGAAAGGTACAATGCTAGCCAAGAAAATAAGATAAAGTGCTTAGTACACTACTTCGAGCGTATATTTTCCCGCATGCCCTCTGGATATGTTGCTTTTGAAAGGAAGGTTCTTCCTATGGAGCAAAATACTGTTCCTGTTACGTATCCTTCTGTTGATTTTTGGGGAAAGTCGACGATTCCACTTTGCCACTTTGAGGTAAACGTTACCCCCTCTGTTGGTTCAAAAGTTGTTCAGCATATATGAAAGTTCTTATAGTTTATAGCAATGTAGGCATTGTCTATTTGATTTTCTTTATATTTTAGTTGTACTGAAGTTCAGGATCTATCAATATGTTCTAATCCTGGAATGGCACGTCCTCTTTCAGTTGGGTGGTTTATTGATTGCATTGTTCTAGCCGGTTCATGGCCCAATCCATTCCCCAGCTATTCAGCTACTGAATTCCATTCCTTTTGTTAAAGGTTTGCAGGTCAGGTTTCATAGAGGATCATTCTGAGGAATCTCTTGAAGTTGACTTTGCAAACGAGTACCTTGGAGGTGGCGCTCTTCATATGGGATGTGTACAGGTTGGCAGATATGCAATCAGATTATGATTTCTTTCTTTTGATGGCACACATTACTTTTGGCGGTGCTCTTTTTGATCTTCTAGAGGATAATTCTAATGCATCTTCTTCGTAAGTACTATCCAAGATAATTAGCATGAAAAATCTATTGGGCTATTGAAACTACTGTATGCTGAGGAACTGCATGCGATCCCTCGTCCATGTGGCTGCCGTGCGGCCCATCTAAGCTTTCACGTTCTACCTAATCTATGTGAAGCCATTTCCCCAGCTTCGTGTCATGAGCTTTTGTTATTCGTAGAACTAATTTGCCAACATGGTTTTGATATCAGAATACGTCGGGCACGAATTTGAGTTTTTCCTACTTTTTGGTTCTTTTACTTCCTTTTTGCCATTTTACGGTTTCTTTGGTTGTTTGCAGTTATCATTCTTTTGTTTGTGAAATATAGAGGTTGTGTGCCTCAAATGAAGTGGGGATCTTTTTTCATTCTAAATTTGATCTTTAGTTGTTAAAGGAAAAAAAAAAAAAAAAAAGGAATTCAAGTAGCAGAGGAAATTTGGTCAGAGCATTCTTCGTCTTGGCTTACTGGGCGCTACCATGCTTCTACTCTCTTTTTTTTTTTCTTTTTTTTTTCTGGGTTGGTATATGCTGGATTTTCATCATCCTTATGTGCAGAAGGCTTGTAATTTTTCATCTCTTTTCTCCATTGTGTTAAAAAATCTGTTTGGCTGCAATTTAATCTTTGTAGGAAGAAATCCGTTTCATGATCAACCCTGAATTAATTGCTGGAATGCTTTTCTTGCCTTCCATGTCAGACAATGAAGCAATAGAGATTATTGGAGCAGAAAGGTTTTCAAATTACTCAGGGTCAGTATCAACCTGTGTTATTCTGCATTGAAGCTTGTAGTCCAGCAAGATATTGCTTTAAGTTTTTCTTGATGCCTTTCCTTGACAACGAGGTCAAAGGGTTCAACTTTCTTTGTTCCCCACCCCTTTAAAATAAAAAAAGGTTTTACTTTATGCCTTTAATTTGTAAGCCTTCCCCTTTCTCTTCAAGGTTCAGAATTTCTCGATTATGAAACTTTAAGCAGAGTCATTGGCTTGATCAGGATTGAAGTCCCTCCAGTCTGCAGAACTTCGCCTTAATATTCTTTGGTTTATACTTTGTATTGAACTTTTATGTGGAGATGAAATTGGGCATCTCTCCCCAGCATCACATGCTTTTAAAGTCATAATAAAGGTTACCCTAGAGACTAGAAATCTTAACAAGAACACTCTTGCATTTCACAATATGAACAGTCGTAGCTTGACTGGTGAGTTTATCATGTTTTAGCTGCCTTGCTGGAAACCTTAAATCATATTATTTGTTGCATCAATTTACTCAAGTATCACATGCTTGGTAGGTATGCATCCACATTCCGGTTTTCTGGTGATTATGTGGACCAAAGGGGAATGGATTCTTTGGGAAGGCGTAAAACAAGAATAATTGCAATAGATGCTTTATGCTGGCCGGGTTCTCGACAGTACGAACTGAATTGTCTTCTCAGGTGCCTAATGCTTTCCCGGTGCATACTGATTGTTGTTAGCTAGGTTTACACCAGGATTTGGGCAGTTAGTCCTAGTCATAGAGGTTGTTAACTTTTTCCCCCATTAGAACTTTCCCCATTAGAAGTTAGACTTGCACTTTTCTCCCTCAAGGCCCCTCTACATATACAGGAATGATATTACAGTGTTTCTGCATACATATTCCAGTATATATATGGATATATAATAAACGGGGAGTAAAATGTAAACGAAACTTCTGATTTTTCCCTTTCAAGCATTGTCGGTGAGATTTTCTTTGTTTAAACAGGGAGGTCAACAAGGCATTTTGTGGCTTTCTAGATCACTCTAAATATAAGCATCGTCAGATTCTTGTACAAGACAATAAACAGAGCAGGGTGAGGCTTGCAGATAATGACGAGGGTGAAAATACTGTGCCTGCAGATCAAATGATGGTGACTACCTGCTTTGATCATTGTTTTTTAGCTTGTGATGTTAATATGCAAATGTACTCCTGCAGTATGTCCTATATGAACTTTGTTTCTTTGACACGATCACTTGCTTTCATTGGTTTCTGTTGGTTTATCGAAAACTTAACCATTTGTTTACCAGAGCGGCTTTATTTTCCTCTCTTATTTCCTTTTTGGTATCTTTCTCATATTTGCTTTTCTGTTTCTCCAGTTGAATGGAGACTCTGTGATTCCTGCTGGCAGTAAGGATGTGGAGATGTATGACGCACAAATCGATGATCTTCAAAGGACTAATAACTTGCAGGATGATGAAGGTGATGTTGGTGTTGCTACTGGCAACTGGGGATGTGGTGCTTTTGGAGGAGATCCCGAACTTAAAAGCATCATTCAGTGGCTTGCTGCATCGCAGGTAATTTTACTCCCTTCTGTTGGCACCTTAGTCTTTAGCTTATGTTTTAGGGGCTGGGAAGATGCAATGTTTTCCACTAAAAGCATGCAGTGGATATGATATTATGGTCAAGATGTTGTTATTCGTTTTTGTTATAATGACTGTTTAGTCAGTCTGGCATGGATGGTCGTGACCCATGGTTGACATCTCAGTGCTTCCAAAACCCTTTTTTATTTTTATTTATTTATGTATTTTATTTATTTTTGACCTTTTTTGAACACTGGAGTGTGGAAGGACTTGTTATTGAACCGGACTACCGAGAGTTGTCTCCTATCCTTTGGTATACTAATTCGAAGTCATTGGTTTTACTACTCTCAGGCATCGAGACCTTTCATATCGTATTATACTTTTCAACTGGAGTCGTTAAAGAATCTAGATCAGGTACTTCTGTCATGGCATTCTCATTCATCTCATTTTTCACCTTATATTATCTGTGAATAAACTCGGCTTTCCATTATGGAATTGGAGTCGCTCTTGATCCCTTGATCTGTTGATTACTGGGTACGTTTATGCAGGTGACTGAATGGATTATATCTCATAAATGGACCGTGGGTGACTTATGGTCCTTGTTAGTCGAATACTCATCCAAACGATCCCATGGAGAGACGGGACTCTGTTTCTTTTCATGGTTACTGCCGTCCCTCTCCTAGCGTGAGGGATGCAGATAAAGTCACAGTTCTAGCATTATATGGTCGGAATCACGTTCCCTTGGTTGCTGTCCATAAAATATTGTTATTTTATACAATAATATAGTCTTCTTTGGATCGAAGTGGTTGCGTTATGCCAACATATGAATTATCGTTGAATCAAGCCTTGTAATTATGGGTTATATGTTGCACATTCGTGGATCGTGATATGAGCTAACACGCTTAGTCTTCGCTTTTATGGATCAATCATCGAGTTCCTATTACATCAATCATGCAGTATCAAAAGCATTGGCTCAAGAGAATCATTCTGGGAATATGCTGAAGCTGTCACAAACCTTGTACTACAATCCACATCAACTATTCAACTCCAGTTTCATTTAAAGTGATCCTCTGCAGTCTCTGTTTCACTTGCACGAAAGCTCGGTTATGCTTGTTCGCAGCCATGAATACGTCGTTGTTGATGGCTGTCTAACCAACCCAGGAGGCTGATCGAATCAGCTTCCGGTTTATCATGGTTAGATGACCATCAACAAACACGTATTCAAACCTGCTGCTCCTGCGCGACCTTCAAAAACCACACTGCCTGCCTCCGAATACGATGATACTCTCATAGTTCATTCCAGGGAGTAAGCGAGCAACAAGGGAAATCATGGCGTCAAGGTCAACACCATGATTTCCCTTGTCGCTATGAAATTTAGCGTTATGAAAGTTACAACAGCACTGCTATCCAACACATGATGAAGCAGTATAAGAAACTAAGAACAGAAGAATCTCATTTTTCATTTGAACAACATGATACAGAAGAAGCTAGTCAATTAGCTATGGGGAAAGCAGCCTTTCCCTAACTATGAGGTTGAGGTTCCGACACCTCCTATGGTCAGCGGTGAGAAGTTAAATGTGCCTGGGAAAAAGCGAGAACTAATACTAATAAGGAAGAGACCATACTTCACGTGTTAAAGCTTGGAATTATAATCTCAGAATCAACTGATGCGAGCATGCTACATTGACTCCAGCTCATGGATTCTGCACAATCATTCGAAAATGTGAAACACTTATCACATTTCGTATCGATCCTCAGCTCAAAGTTCATGGATTCAGAACGGTCAGCCAACGGACAGGGCTTGCTCCAAGTAAGGCCTTCTGATTCTTCCTCTTCATCTGAGAAGCATCTACAGAAGTCTAAATCATCCATTTCCTTATCCTGACTGACAGCGTCGTCCTTCCATGATATTTTAAGCTCCGTTCCTAGCAGATCTGCCAAAACTGAATCAGAAACCGACGTGCTCCGACTATCCAAAGGATTTTGGAACTTGCGAAGATGATCAGAATCGGAAGAGGATCTCATGTAATCAAGCTGAAACCTCAATCCATTCATCTCCGTCGATACGTGGTTTTCAGGAGATGAGCTCTGTCTCCAGGGTTCTTCCGCCATGTCAAGGCCACATTCAGATTGCAGCTGGAAGATATCATGTTCATTTATCGGAGACATGATAATGCAATGATCCGAGCTTGAATCTGACTGTGGGGTTTGAATAACATTGTCGTGATTTGAAGAGAGGTAAGAAGCTGCTGTAGTCGTGGTCATTGGAGTTGCACCACTAGCTCCAGTCGTGCTACCATGGATATTCCGTGATCCTGAAGAGAAATCATGGCAAGAAGGCGGCGAGGAACATTCAAATTCCAGTCCCTTGAAGCTTGCAGCTCCATTACATATACCTTCAACACCATCTTGCTTGTTTTCGTTTGCATTCTCGTCACCATAAGAAGAATGCCAATAAAGGGAAGCCTCAACCGGAAAAGGAACTTGAAAACTCTTACATCCATCAAGCAAACCATCACCAGACTCCTTATCAACATCATCAAACATACCGACCTTACTAGAACTCGACAAACTATTCTCATCTACGACAAGTACTCCCCTTGGCCTACATTTTTTCTTGCTCTTAACAGCAAAAATAGCATGACAAGTCGTGTAATCGAATCCTGGAGTGGTCGACGTCACAGATGGAGGCTCACATTGCACCACCTCGGGAGACACTGAAGGCTCAACCGGAGGCACAGGACGACCAACGCAGCCACCACTTCTACGGCTATCTCCATCAACTCCCAATGCTTCACAACTCTCCAAACCATCCCCATTTTCCAATCTAGCTATACCACCACGAAAACCTGCTTTCGCGACAACTTTCTTCACCTTCTTTCGCAACAATGGAGACGACCCACATGCCGATTTCTTCCAATAATCACCCTTAGACACCAAATTAACACCATTCGAACCAGATTTCGAACTGGGTTTTCTCTGCAGAACCCGATTTCCATTCTCCTTCGACCTGCCGCCCAATCTCGAAGTGGGTTTCAGTGATTTCCCCTCAAAATCCCATTTTGACACATTCCCATCAACCAATTTCTTAGATCCACAACCCCCTCTAGTGGGCACAGATCTTGGGGTTTTCGCCAGTGATTTGGGCAGATCATCAGCCGATCTCGAAGACGACGACGAGTGAGTACAAGGGAATGATCTGAGAGAACCCAGTGAAGAATCAGTGGAGCTGTTGGTACCATTGCTGGTAGAAATGGTGATGGTGTTGCGATTCTTCAATGGGTTTCTAGGGTTTCTGTGACGGGTTTTCTCTGTCCTTGGCATGGTTTTGTTGGTGTTACTTTGTTGGATCTGTCAAATGGGATTGAAATGATGAGATCGGATTGAGATTTGAGGGAGTGCTGTGGGATTTGAGTGAGAATTTGAAATGAAAGAGAGGGAAATGAGAGGGTTTCGACTGAATTGGAAAGCTTTTGGTAACGGTCACTATGAAATTGGGTCTGGTTTTAATTTGCTGTGAGGTTAAGTAGGTAGCTGCATTGCCTCTCATTAGTCTCAATTTCACGTTTTTGGTGCTCCCTCTCGAATTAAAGATAACAGTTTAAAAATCATATGATATTTTTGAAAATTATTATGAAATATTAAAGATAATTTATGTTTTATATTTCAACCAGACGTAAGTAACATAATTTTCTAACGTTATTAAGACGACAAAAGAAACTTCTCAAAATACGTGTTGAATAATGCAATGATTGAAAATATTGCAGACGGAGGGAGTATTATTGTTGTTTATTGTTTTCTGATTTGGTTTCATTGACTGAAGATACAGAAATATTTCTTTCTTTATTTTTGTTTTTTTGATGGATGAGATAGATGTAAAATAAAAAATTATAAAAGTTGTTTTTCGGTGTATAGAAAATTATAAAAGTTGTTATGAGTTTTTTTATATTTTTGTTATTGATTTTGTACAGTTTTGAAAAACTATAACAAACAACACATGAGGACAAATAACACATGGGGGAAAAAACAGCTACAAGAAAATGCTAGTACTCGTAGGTTTTAAGTTCGAGGATGATTTGCTTTGTTGTACTTTTCCTAGAGGAAAATGGAAAATGAACTACTCGATTTGAACCCACTGCCGACTACCCCTATTACATCTTGCAACATGTATAGCTAACTGATTTTGGGTGACACTACGAACTTGAAAGTTTTCTTCTCCTTCAAGAGTTGCAGCTGAAGAAAGCAGTCGTAGAAATGAGCACGTCTTGGCGATGTAACCAACCGGTCTGGAACAATTATTATGCAAGAATATACTTGTTCCACGAAGACAGTCATCGTCCTGTTTTTCCCATCTAATGATATCTTGATCGCTTTTGAAGTATCTAAAGAGATTGAAGTACTCTTCTTCTTGTTCTTCCCATCTTGCGGACGCACTTGAATTCCAAGTGACCAACTTATAGATTTCAAAGGGCGCCTTTAGATTCTCCTCGCGGATGTAAATCATCAACGCTTTTCCTTCATTTTCCATAAAGTACGAGTTTCCAACTTTGAAATTCTGTTGCTCGATAGAATATGTCTCATCTTTCCACACTCGCATTCCGTTGATATTCACAATGAAGACACAAGCATTGCCACTAAAACAATACAATGTCGAACCAATCATCATCGCGTGCACAATGGAGTCACGACCGAGTGGCTTGCAATTCACAAACTTTGCCCAGCCCCAACTTCTGTCACCACGGCATGTTCCTGCTATTATAAGAGATCGTACAACTTGACCATCTCTTGTTACAAGGTCGATGAATGCAACACGATGAGGATAACCTACAATTCAAATCAACCGCATGTCTGTTAAAACGAATAAATGACGAAACTTCTAACCGAGCTTATTAAGTCAATATATGTAGCATTTAATTCGGTAATCACCGTTCTTTGTTGTAAAAGCAGCCGCAGGAAGAGGATCATCCATGAAAGTTTCACGTTTGCTTAGAGGAGGCATCTCAATCCTTTCCGCTGTAAAAAGATTCAAAAATAGGAGATTAAATTGGCCATTTCTTTTGGCATCATCGAGGAGCAAGAGAAGCTATCCTTGTTTGGAAGCCAAACAGTAGGATGAAGCAAAATCCGAGAGGTAAAAAAAGCGTTTCTCTAATGTTGAAACGCTAACAAAGTCTCGCCGACATGACCATGAAACATTACTGATCATGATCCATGACGGCCTATCGACTTGACGAAAACTCAGGAACTCCTGCCACCAAGTCTTGCAGACGGCTCCGAGCCCCAGCGTGTTAGGTAAGTCTAGTTTCTCATAGATTATCCATAGAGGAAGAGAAGGGATGTCACACCACATGATGCTGTTTTCACCTCATTGTGCTCGATCAAAGTGTCACGGTTTGTTTGTCCAAAGAGCAACTAATCCGTGAATGATTTGAAGAATATCGAAACATACAAAATCGAAAGACAACAAGAAGAAACATCCAATTTACGTGGAAAACCCGAGAATCGGGAAAAAAACCCACACTCAGCAGAAACTCCGATGGTAATTACTATGTGAACGAAATCGAAAGCCAACAAGAAGAAACACCCAATTTACATGGAGAATCGGAAGAAAAACCCTTTCTCCCACACCCACCAAAAACCCTAATGGTAATCACTATGTGAAGAAGAAGAGAAGATACAAGAGCGGCCTATCACTAGTTACAACGAGAATTATCTCTCATACGAGCATATATATATATATATATATATACCTAATTTCCTAACATGGGTCGAACCCAAAACTCACATAATACATAAATATGGGCTTCTATCATATTAGACAACCCATCCGCTCACCGGAAGCGGAACCCCCCGAACCCGATCCGCGTGACGTATATGTCTTCTGATCCCGTGAAGTATTTGACAAATGTAAAACTCACATATATATTCTTTATATGTTTCTAAGGAAATTTAACCGCACAATATCTAGATTTTAAACAAGCGAAACCAAATCAGTTATATATGGATATTTTTTTTTGAAAGAGTTACACAAAATATTCTTAACTGTTGCGATTTGAATCTCGAGACAATCTCAGAATTGTAATTCAACAGGCAATCGATCAATTAACAAGCACAATTGAT
>JAOVYX010018303.1:0-20416 GCA_035668315.1 Drosera spatulata | reverse complement strand
GGGCGGGGCGTGTTGGATGAAGGTGACCCTCCTGGAATTTTGATATATTCTTAGTAGACTGAATAAAATCATAGTGGTTCTCTTGCCCTAGTTGTTATCTCTGCTGGTAGTAGTTTTGTTTTCTCCTCTGGTCCTTGGTTCGAATTCTCAGCTTCTACTTTTTCCTCCCTTTTCCAAAATCCTTGTTATATTCTTAGGCTAGCCCATTATAGCATTAATTGTGTTTCTTCTTGTTTTTCCTTCCTTTTTCCTGTTCTAATTCTCTATTCATTTTTCTCTCAACATATACTCACTAGTTCCCGATTTCTTACAGTGTTGTAGAACAAGTGATCACGGAGATTGAACTAATTCATCAAGACGCCCGGATCGATTTCGTTCGATGATAAACGTCGAATTTAGAAAAGAAATTAAACTATTATAGAAAGAGAATATATAGAGATAGAGTTCTTTTATATATGTGTACATAACACCTTACAAATTAGCTCTATTTATAATGCGATTAATTAACATCTTTTTTATCAATTAGGTATAATAAATACCTAATTGGATGTACTCCTTTAATAGCCTCCAAAGTAGATAAAATAAAATAAAAAATAAAAAAAAATCTAAGTTTAGATGTAAATACATCATTTTCAAACGGTTATTATAATTTCTACATGCAACACATTTCGGTCCTAGATATCTTTTGTTTTGTAATATGTTCCTTTCTAGACTTTCATATTTCCATTGGTTTAAGAGTCTATGAAACCCTAGGTCAAAAATTGAGAACAAATGGATGGGCAATCATGTTAATTTACTTCTCTAGTTTCTACACTTGAAGTACAAATATTTCTTTCAATAGATTGGTCAAATTAGCTACAAAAATGGCTAAATACACTCTGTTTTTGGATAATTTTTTTGAAGGCTTATGTTTATAGGGCACATCGTATAAGATCGATTACATTTTATACTTCAGATAAAAAAATTGCATTTTGTAAATGAGTTGTCATACTTATGATCCCCTTGACATGTGATCCTGGATCCACCACTGATAACACATAATCTTATAAAGCGCAAAACCTCAGGCTGAAAGGCATAATGATTACAGGAAGGAAAAGGTTTACCTACGCAATAGTAGAATGGTATCGGATGCTTCGACAATATCCGATCCCAGCCATCACTAAATGAGTTCCTGAAAGCCCCATCCTTGTCCATTAGAAACACAAAAGCACCAATTGCAGCTATCGCCTGAAGCCAAAAATAAGAATCTCAGAAAGGACCATAATTTGCTGCAGAACTTCAGAAGCACAAGTATCTCTTGCACCATTGCATGCAATGAGATGAACACGAGAAGAAAATGGATTAACTAGCTGAGAATGACCAGTAGCCATGCCATCAGTTATACCAAAAGGTGTTGTCATTTTTTAATCGAAGAGTAACAAGGCCAGTTCATGACAGGACGACGGGTAATGTGAGCAGAATGTTTAGCATCACTATTTTCATTAGAAAGGATCCCATTCAATAGGGAAGAATTAGCTAGAACACAATCAGCTTGCGAATTGGAAAATCTGAACCTAAAACTATGCCACAGCACAACTCACTCCAAAGGTGATTTATTTCAGGAAGCATATTGGAATTAATACACATCATCTTCTCACGTCAGCTAGAACCTAATGGTGCAAGAGAGCACTGATCAGATCACAAATAAAAAGTAGCAGTTCGTGACTGACGATTTTCTGTCGAATACTGTAATGTAAATCTAAATCTCTGGTCCAGGTTAAAAATTCTAACATAACATGCTGCAATTAAAGCTATCAGAACATGAGAAGTGCTAGAGCTCATAGTATGACAAACTTAGATTTTCAGGTGTAGTTGCAGTTCCAGAAATCGCCAGTCATAGAAAGCATAGTACTCACAAGCTGTACAGCCAAGAATACAAGAACAACATCCCTGGCAACGAACAGCCTGAATTTTAACTTGCGCCATGATTTATCCTCAAATAATTCTGCGCGAAGATGATATTGTGCTTTGCAGGTCGTACAGTGAGAAAAAGCAAATCCTTCCTGCATGAAACGAAGATTTTCCACTTATCAATTTTCCAGCACACAAGGTCAAAAACTTCATCTCAGACACAATTTCAAGAATGAACACTTGCCTTCACAGAGCGCCAATGATCAAGACACGACCTATGAACAAACTGCTGAGTCCCTTTACACATGCATGGCGATATCAACTGGTCATCTTCACAATATTCAAAACCAACAATCAGTTCCGGATTGAAAAGGCAGAAGAAAACAGGTCGCATACAAAGCAAATGATATCACCAACCAATGAATCCTCGCCAGTATTGAAGCCAACATGACAAGAAAGACTTCATACAACAGAAAATTTTGCCATTCGAGCTTGCGGAACAACTTTCCCGCCAAGGATATATCGTAAAACACATAACGATCACAAGATGGAACAAGTATGAGTAATATAGCACCTTTGATCGAAAAATCATAACAATAACCCACACTTCTTTAACATAAGAATCATAAAATTCATAGATAGAAAATCCCACTCAATTTACTCCATGCCAAAGGCTTTCACTTGGAACATGATCTCACCCCAGAAAACAAAAGACTGACTTCAATCAAGACCAAACCTATGACCAAGACATCCTTGATCCATGTGTCTGATCTATAGGCCAAACTTATCCACTAAGAAAGACAACAATTTTGAACCTGTGTCAACATTCACATGACCTCCAGGCTCCAACCCTCCATAGACCAAGACATTGATAGACCGAAACCAAACCCTAGTAATCCCTCAAGTCATTTTATGCTATCATCATACAAACTAAATCAATGTATTCAAATTCACGACGACAACCCAACACATTTAAGTCATACGCAACGCGATCACCTTCTTCACCATCACATTCGAGGCAAATGCGACAACAAGGAGCAGACCCAGCCTCAACATCACTACCCTCACCTTCACCACCACCACCATCACCAACCCTTTTGTCCCCAACATCAACCACATCATCCGAAATCGTCACTTCGACGGCGGAATCGGAAATGGGTTTGGTCTCGATCAAGGGATCGGTTTCGCGCACTGACTGCTCCTCCATTTCCACATCCATCGAAACCCTAATTGCAATTGCAAAGAACAAACAGAGTCAATGAGTTGAAAAAACCCTGATTTGAGAATGGGTTTAAGAGATTGAATTGGGGATTCGAGAAATTTACCTGATGACGATTGCAGATGATGAAGAATTGGGGAATGAAAGTGGGTGATTGAAAAGTTTGATTGGATGAGATGATGATCTTGTTCTTGCTTGTCTTTTCCTTTCTAGTGTTTTCTACTCCCTCAGTTTTTGTTTATTATTTTGTAACATTATATTATTATTTTATTATTTTATTATTTTATATAATTTATTATTTATCTTAATAATATAAAAAATTAACAGTATTGATCAAAAATTAAAATATATAAATTAAATTATTATTATTATAAATATTTTATGATAATTTTATAAAATGATTTTAATCATTCCATTTATGATGTTTTATTGCTTAACAAAACTAAGATTGTAAAATAAATGAGATGTATAGAATATTATCGAAATATTTTTATTTTTTTCGTCATAAAATAAATGATGATTTTTTGGGATAATTTTTTAAAATAAAAAAATCAAATCAATTTCATTTTGCATTATACCTATTATCTTTTTTATGAATTGTTATAATAAATTTTAATATTATAAAAAATTATTTTTAAAATAAAATTTATATAATATATTTATTTATTTATATCAAATCAAAATATTTCAAATAATATAAAATAATGAGGATAACTTGATGGAAAATTATGTCAGATTCGTTTCGGGATGGAGCCAGGAAAGACCCACAAAAACAATAACATATTTTATTGATCGGGATAGGTTGTCATTTGTTTATTGATTTTATGTTGTATGAGGGTTGTCTATACTTGTGATCATTTTCATATCCGCGAATGTTTATGATTGCCTTGTTCGATATGTTTCTGGATATGTGTATCCCATGATCCAAAGCATCCGTAACATCTTATCAAGGACAAAAAAAAAACGGCATCTTATAACATACTTAAGATCGTTAACTAAACAGTAAACACAACCTTATGAGGGACAAGTTGCACACGAGGGACACATTGACTCAACTACAGAGTCACATCCACATCATGTTGGGATTTAGTTTTTTACAACGGTTGTGGGAAATAAAGTGATAATATATAAGATAAATCATAAATTTTAATTATTGAGATGTATTTTAAATTTATACGAGTCATTGTGGTCAAATTCAAGGCGGACAATATCATGGAAAGAATTCAGAATACGATTTATCTTAATAAAAATTTTATCTATTATGATAAGACGAAGCACATTGATACATTGGATTAGAGATCTTCTCATACACACAGATAATAATTGTACGATAATAATGTTGATATGCTTATTAATGCATGCATTGTCTATATACAAGTTTGAGGTATGTCGTTCGATCGTAAAAATGACGTGTTCCTCCATTTCATCGGGTTCACTCCAAAATTCATATTTATTTATACGAAAAATGTCTAATTTATAGGATTGGATTATTTTGTCACCAAATACATGGTTGGGATTTAGGTTGTTGGTGTGAGAAAAATCTGGGCAGAGTTTCGTTGTTTCCAGCCGTCGTAGTCACACATGATCAAGAATCAACAGCAGGGAAATTCTCCCAGCAAGCAGCAATCCAGGTTTGAGCAGCCTGGTTTCAACAAGTCAGAGAAAATCGTCAACAGTTTTGGGTGCAATTTCTGCACTGCACAGTCAAGTTCGACAAGCTATTTGGAGGTCGATCGGATGTCGGATTGAGATGAAATTTGATAGGCACATTTTCAACTCATCAATTTTTGATAGTGGAGTTTTGAAGTGAGTTTTAATTTTGTGATTTTTTATTTTTCACATCGAAAGATTTTTTCACATTAAAAATCATATCTTTATATTTTTTTTTATTTTTTTATTTTATATTGTTTGTTTCCTAACAGATTAACACAAATATCACATCATTTGCGTTATCTATATACTATTCTCCTTAATTCTTTTCCAAGGGTGCATCATATCATATGGGACTTTGACTATGTTCCCCTTTTATCACCTTATATATGCTCAATATAAAGTATAATAGGATAGATGGCAAGTTATGCACGCCAATAAAGCATAGACAACATTACTGCGTTAAGTTCACGATTCAAACATCATGTTCAATAGAGCGTGTTTCAAGTGCAGGGAGTACTGTGTGATCTGATGTGGCACATTTGAGTACAAGATCAGATATTTGAAAACTCTAGCCTCTTGGCATCAATAACCACGTGGCACAACCAACAATGAAATTAGAATGAATTCGACTAATCAACTTGAACGAATCAATACAACTGCGATGATTACCAATAGCCCAATTTTGTGCAAACATAAACAAGACAAGAGCTCTATCATTGCAGCTTCTATTTCCTGAACTTTAATATGATTACCACAAAAAAAATAATGATCATATTTATCTTATAATTATGATTATAAATATATATGTTAATTAAAAAATAAAGAAATTTAGGAAAATAATCATACAAATAATGATATTTATGCATAATATCTTTATTTCCTAATATATAATATATTTTCCTAAGTTATCTTTATAGCTAAATTTCTTAGAATATATAATTATCTCTTTATCTTGTAAAAACTATAAATATAGGAGTCCAAAACATAGACCCCCAACTTCACGATCCCACAACCCAATATTCCACACTTAATACAAGTTGTTAGTTTTTTCAATTGGTCTTGGTCATCATCAAACGATCTCGTCATCACAATCATCATCTAGATCATCGATCCACGATCGTACAATCTTGTAATTGTTTAGAGATAGTTTGACGCGTCAGGTACGGATTATCTGATTTGATGGCACGAAAGATCCGAAGTCAAGGTAACAACGATCACGGAAAAAATGGACCCCAAAGCTCGGAACACCAAGGAGCTCCCATGTCAGGAAGTCGGAGCACAAATCCTAGTGATCCACGGGTGCGAAATCAACTCAAAAATAATGAACAAGAACAGATTCCCCATAAAATTCGATCCTTGTTCGAGAACTTCAGAAAAGAGATGCAAAAGTCAGTAGAAGATACGATAAAAAAGACAATTACCATCAACCCTGTTATTATAAATTCACCACTCGAATTAAACATGGAAGGGTCAGCTGAGACCAGAGCTGCCGAGGGCGGAGCATGTGATCTATACCTGGAGTCGACACTCAACCCTAAGAGGAATCAAAGGACCTTCGTGACCGATCCGGTAAGTTGAATTGAACTAGACAAAGAAGAAGAAGTCAGCTCGGAAGATCGACGACCAATCATGCAAAACATAAAGATATGGAAAGGATAATTGAGCAATTAATAGAGAAGAAGATGGGCAACCCGGACAAAAATGTAGGAAGAAAAATCTCTCCTTTTTTTAGAAGGATACTTTTAGAAAAACCTCCAGAACGATTCAAGATACTAGAGATCTATGATGGAACCGCTGACCCGAACTCACATATACAAAATTATGAGTCCATCATGGATATTTATGGGGCCAATGAGGTGATCTTATGCAAATTTTTTCCTACAACTCTCAAAGATGTAGCTCGGACATGGTTCAATTCTCTTTCTCCAACATGCATTGATTCGTTTGCAGATCTATTGAAACTATTCACAAAACACTTCATAAGCAGCCAAGGAACGAAGATCACTCTAAACCATTTATGACAATTCTCCCAAAAGCCACGTGAAAAACTTTCTGATTAAACTAAAAGGTTCAATCTAACAGTAGTAAAAGCAGAAAATGTGAGCCAAGGGTTGAAGTCGGATGCACTCATTAATGGGTTGGAAAATTCTAAGCTATTTTATCAATTACTCTTAAAGTCATCTTGGGATTATAATAAATTAATGGAAGAGCTGAGTAGATATGAGGGAGCCGAAGCGGCCTTAGTTGTTAGAGAAAGAGCAAAAGGAATGAAGAACCGACGTGGGTCTCAATCTGAGTTGAAAAATAGAGATAGAACCTGACAACTCTCAAAAAGGGAAGATAGAGATAGACAATTGAGGAACAAAGAAGAAAGGAAGCCTCGATTAATATTTCTGACTTATACACCTTTAAATGCTCCAAGGAAGGAGGTTTTGCGAACAATTTGGGAAGAAAATTTTCTGATAAGTCCACCAAAAAAGTTGAAATTCGTTTCGAGAAGAAAAGACATGTCTTGGTTATGTATTTATCATCGAAATCAAGGACATGACATAGAGGAATAACGACATCTGAAAGACGCCATTGATGATCTAATTAAAAAAGGAGGCTTGAAGAAGTTCGTAGGAAAGCAAGGTCAACGTCAGAAAGAAAAAGACCGATCACCATCAAGAGAAAGAATTAGATCATCTCGGAAGACAGATTAAAACCCAAGACCGACCCAGAGGCCCAGGATCAATGTGATAACTTGGGAACTTTTTGCAATGAAGAATCTATCGCTTTTAGAAGGAAAAACGAAACACAAGAGATCGACTATCCCTGAACCTAATAGAACTCGGTACGAGTGTGAGGTTTGCTTCGGACCATAGGATAACAAAGGGATCACATTTTCACATGCAGATCCGCTTATCCTAACTCTACATATCGAGATTTTGATGTCGAGAAGATATTGGTCGATACAGAATCGTCGACGGATATCATCTACTTTAATACAATTAAAAGATAGGATTGACGAAAAAAGACCTACAACCTTGTATAATACCTTTAATAGATTTTACGGGAAGTTCCATACTTCCAAAAGGACACATAACCCTTCCTTTAACTGCAGGAGATGAGGACACCCGAAAGACGAGGACACGAATGGCCGACTTCGCAATAGTCGATCTACCTTCTGCATATAATGACATCTTAAGCCGGCCTTCAATCATTGACCTGAAGATGGTAATTGGAATGTGTTATATGATGATTAAATTTTGAACTCCATTCGGAGAAGGAGAAGTCAGAGGAGATCAGAGAGAAGTGCGACAATGTTATTTGACAACTTTGGAGACAGAATTAGCTTGGACATCTCCCTAAAGAAACCATGCAATTACAGCTCGATCCTAGAGAAGAGAAGAAAGGTTCGAAATCCGTAGAAAAGTTGGTAAACATCCCATCACAACCCGGAGACAACTCAAAATATGTCAAAATTGGTGCTTTGCTTCAAGAGCCAACTAGGTCTGAGTTGATCACTTTTCTTCGAAAGAATTCTGATGCGTTTGTTTGCAAGACTTCTGGTATGCCAGGTATATGTTGATCCCGAAGTAATAGAACATCGTTTTTCAATGGACCCAGATATGAAGCCGATCAAACAGAAGAAAAGACACTTCGTTAAGGAAAGGAATCAAGTTATAACGGAAGAAGTAGATGAGCTTCTCAGTGCTAACTTTATCCGAGAAGTAGATTATCCAGAATGGTTGGCAAACGTAGTAATGGTGAAGAAAGTTAATAGAAAATGATGAATATGTGTAGATTTTATCGTCTCAATAAAACTTGTCCTAAAGATTATTACCCCTTACTGAGGATAGATCAACTGGTCAATTCAACTTCGGGATATTAATTATTATCCTTTATAGATGTATTTTTTTGGATATAACTAAATCTTCATGACAAAGGGATAGCAACGGCAGTAAAAGGAAGACGATGGAAATGAAAACAGAACCGATGTATATATATAAACAGGGAAAAAACAAGGGTAAACATTTCAAGTCCACTCAGGACTGTTCGATTGAAGTCAGGGCAAAGGCTAAGATCTAACCACGTATAAGACCTCAAGCACATCAACAGTCAGATCTCATTTTCAAAACCTCAGCCAGTTCATCATTAAGAACAACCGTCATCATGATGGAGAACCTCTTTTCCAAAATAAACGTCAAATCAACTTATCAGATGCAACGAATGAAGAAAAAAAAATCTTTAATTCAAAGAAATTAAGCAAATTTCTTAGAGAATAACGAAAGTGAAAAATTTATGGACTTTTGAGCCGAGTTGGATAAAATAATATGGAGACGCATACCAGAAGATAATTGAGAAAAGTTCGCCCATCAATTCGGAAGATAGTATAGAAAGAAGAATACAAGTTCCACGACTGACTCAGGGCAACTCGGTCGAGAAGCTCAGGCCATACAGATGATCACAAAAATAATAATCATATTTAACTTATAATTATGATTATAAAGATATAAGATAATTAAAAAATAAAGAAATTTAGGGAAATAATCGTGGAAATAATGATATTTATGTATAATATCTTTATTTTCTAATATGTAAGATATTTTTTAAGTTAACTTTATAGCTAAATTTTTTGGAAAATATAATTATCTTTTTATCTTATAAAAACTATAAATATAGAGGTCCAAGACATAAACCCCCAACTTCACGATCCCACAATCCAATATTTTACACATAATATAAATTGTTAGTTTTTCCTCTTGATGTTGGTGATCATCAGACGATCTCATCATCACAATCATTATTTAGATCGTCGATCCACGATAGTACGATCTTAATTTTTGTACAAACAGAATCCATTGTGTTCCACTAACAAAATTCATATACATTAGCGCTTGCAACTAGATATATGTATAAATAAATTTCTAACTTTCACAGTCATTGCTTTGGCTAGCAGTTGAGCTTGCTGATTCCTTCACAAACTCAGCACCTCAGACCCTGCAAAATCCACCAAGGAGCAAAATTATTTAACACACGCAGCAACGAAACAAGTCACCTATTTTCCCACACCATATACATTACATGTAAGGGTACTTATCAAGATCGCTAGGTTGAAAAATGAAGCACCGGATGCATACGCGCAAGTTGAAAAATGAATACATTCATTTGGGGATCTGAAATTAGTAGTCTTAATTGACAGTTTAGTACTCCTATCAGATGCCTCTCACTACAGTTGATAAATGACAGGAAATAAGATGCATCATACATGAACCTAATTGACATGTCTTCTCCATTTGGGGCTACAGATGCGTTAGAAAAATCTGTATTTACTGACAAAATTGTGCTAATCCAAACATCACCACGGAGGCATGGACGACAATACTGAAAACCAACCGAACCATCTCCTATTGATTCCTTATCGTCACAACACTTACACGACCACCACATTGCTTCATAAACCTTAATGTCCCAAAAACCCTATATTTTACCAACCTTATATAGTGATTTGTAGATTATGTCTAGAAACAACTCTACCAAAAATCCAAACCGATGATAAAAGACTCACTATCATAATAGACTCTTTTTTTATATGTTTTTTCTTTTTATGAATCATTGAGCTCGAGTGATTTGATGATATCTACTCAGATCTTAATGTATACGAGAAAGATTGTTCATAAAAGAATACAGATTAGACTATCCGTATTATTCCTCGAGATTGTATCCATATTATCATCGGCATTCGACATTATTCAACACAATCAAGGCCAAGATTTCCTCGTACTTAACATTGTTCAACATGCAAGATCAAACAACCAACCCAGAAGAGAGAAACATACTGTTCAAACTCGATGTTGATAATTCCCCCTCCCAACCCGTTACTCGCGATCATCCCATACGCAGTCTCACTCAACTTCATTGTCACCGCCGTAATCCCGACAGCATAGTCCACTATCATTATCTCGATCGCCGCCCCCTCGATGCACCCTCCGGCGATCTCCGCACTGATGCACCTAACCAAGTACAGTCTCCCACACGCCGCCCCATTGTCCCATATCTCTTCACCCGCCGCCGCGAACAGGTTGTCTGTTGGGAACTGCGACGTATCGATCCCGTAACACGCTGTGGCTGCATCATGAACAAATAACGATCAAATGGGTCCTCTTGTAAGTATCTGAGGGAGCCCCAATTAAAAAAAATTCGGTAACAATAACAACTCAGATACTGCCGTCATATACTCTATTTTGACAAATGAGATGCACGTAGTCTTTATCACTATGTCTGATCAAAAGATCGTTTCAAGACACATCGAAAAGAGTTTTTAAAATTTTTCAGAGTTTATACTAATTAAGTTTAGTAATGTAATGTTCTTATGAATAGTCGATGCGGGTTTTGGATCGTGTACTTACGGACATAAGGCGGGGAGTAGGAGGAGGCGGTGCCGATGTCGCCATGGGAGAGATCTGCGAGCAAAGAGATGATGAAGAGGAGACCACCGATGACCTGAATGTGAAAGCATGGTGATTTTGTTGACATTTTTTTCTTGGAATGTTCGGTTGGAGTTTTGTGTATATGTAGTCAAGAGGTTCTGTTAGAAGTGCTTTCTTTTGTTTTGTTTTGGGAATATTTATTTGTCCGGGTTCTTTTATATGGGAAGTCTGAGGAAATCTTGGGTCAACACGGTTTGATTGATTGATGCTTGATATATGGAGATTAGAGGGTGAACAATGCCTAGATTGCACTAAACATGTTACTAAGTTATTGATTGCTAGAACTAGAAGTTCATTGACTTGTTGTCTTAAAGCGTTATCAATCCAAATGTAGCTCACACGTCACGTCGCGATAAACTTAAAAAACAAGTTATGAGCATCTCCTTCATTACATGAGCTACGTCTTCACAGTAATTAAGATTTTATTAAATCAATAATCTTTATCTGTTAACCGACTTAATTTTCTAATGAACATCATTCCATTTGAAATCTAATCTAATCTAAATATATCATATTATTTAGTTTTTTGTAAGCGCGATAAATCATTTCGATGACAAACGGTGTGATGAGATATTATCGTCATTTTAAAAAATATCAATTAAAAAAAATTAAAATCAATTAAATAAAATCTAATCTAATCTAACATCTAACATATATCTTAAAAAATTAAAATCTGGTTATAATTTCAACTAATCTAAACTAAATATAAACTTTAATATCTCAAATCAAATCAAATCTAATATATATCATATTACCTAGCCAACTAATCTGGTTGTCATTTTTAAACGTGACAAACGCGCCAAACTATTTCGATGGCAAACGATATAATGGGACATTATTGTCATTTTTAAAAATTTATACTTAAAAACTTAAACCAATTAAATAAAGTTATTATTGTCATTTTAAAAAAATATCGGTTAAAAAAATAAAACCGATTAAATAAAATCTAAACTAACATATATCTTAACCCATTAAAATTAAAACAATATTCCGATTCCTTCTCTCATCAACCACCGTAAATTGATTTTTATTAATCCAATATATACCAAATTCTCAAATAAAAAAAATAAAAATCATATCTCAATTTAATAACCATGATTTTAGTTTTTTTATAAATTATTACACCTTTAACTTACCTAAAATAAATATAAACTTTAATATCTCAAATTTAACACAGCATATTTGGATCAAATAAAAAAATATAAAATAACTATATATACAAAATCTTTCACAAACAAGTAATTATAAAAACTCCTAACAATTTTATATATGAAATCCTCATATCCTCATCCTCATATATCGTATTATCCAGTCACTTTAAAGCGCGGCAAACACGATAAATCATTTCGATGGTAAACGATATGACGGGGTATTATTATCATTTTTAAAAAATTACACTTGAAAAATAAAGGAAAAATTTGTAAAAAGTATCATTTGAGTGTTTTTATTCCAACGAGGTGTCACTCAAAAATTTTAATTCCTTTGAGATCCCATATATAACCAAATTACATCACTACTCCGCAGTTACTTCCACGCCTCAATTTTCTCTCTCCGCGATGCGATTCTCACTGGTGACGATGAAAACAATATATGTTCGACGATGGTCCCCCATCAAATTTCACCTGATTCAACTTCGTTCGGCCTCAGATCTAAGCTCAAGTATCATCGATCGTTTCATCAAATTCGAGATTCTGCATCAAATCGAGAGGTTAGGGTTCATGCAAACTCAAATTCGATTTCAATGTTTGGTTTGTGTGTTTTGATGTCAATTCGACCTAATTTAGGTTAAAATCAACAATGATACTGTGTTATGGTGTAATAAACAAGATTTAACGATGAATATGTCGAAACGACAATACATTTCGAGATACTAGTACGCCTGGGGGAACATGCATATATGCAATCATGAACTAGTACGTCAGTCAATTTCAAAGAAGAAAACAACAACCAATTTTCAAATACTAGTACGACTTGTTAAATACAAACATTGTGAAACAACTACTACGCATGAGCAAAAACATCATGTAGTACACCTGTGCAAAAACAAGTATGGTATGTATACTCAAAAAATGTCGTGTAAAAAATTAGTACTGCTGTTCAAAAAAAAAAAAAAAACATAGTACGTTTTTGTACAAAATGTAGTGCGCCTGTTCAAAACCAAGTCAAACAATATCCTGTAAAAAATGATACTATTAAATAAAAAAAGAAAAGTAATACATCTTTGCATAAAATGTAATACGTCTGTCCAAAACCTAGTAAAAAAATATCATGTAAAAAATCAGTACATCTGTTAAAAAAAAAAAAGTAATACGTTTGGGCATAAAACTAATACGCCTGTGGAAAAATCAGTACTGTGCAAATTCTAGTACATCTGTGTAAAAAAAAAGATAATATGTCTCTGAAAAAAAAATGTAGTACGCCTAATATCACTCTTCATAAATATATTTTTTTTCAACGAAGATTTCGAAAGCCTAATATCACTCTTCATAAATATATTTTGAAGGGGAAACAGTTTATAGAGCTGCAAAAAGAGAAGCTGAAGTTGACATCGTTTTGTCACTTGATAAAGAGTGCAATAGAAGGAAAATTGTTGGAAGACAACTGCAGGAAAAAGGATGTGTTTCTACGACAGATTTGCAAAAAATATCTTCCGAAAGTTGAAGCATTTCACCCGAAGAAAGAGAGTATCAAAATTTCTCCAATGGACATAAAAATGATCTTTGGTCTCAGAGATGAAAAGGAGAGATGTTGATATTACTGTTAGCTCGAATAACAATAACAAGTTTATAGGGAGGAGATTCCCATTGAAAGTGAACTCATCAAGGACAAGATTACAGTGGTCGAAGTCCAAAGGTTTAGAGCACACCTTATCAACATATTCATCAAGGATCATGAGTTCAAGATGCCTACGAAGAAGAACAATTAGGAAAAACTGTTTCATATGTATTTTGATTTGCTGATGGAACATACAATATAACATGTTTATTTCTGCACGAAAACAACTTGGTTGTAATATTTTTTTTAATGCACAAAGGTTGTTGGAAATGTCGGAAATGCAGTCAAGTAAATAAGTAGTATGCCTGAATGCAAACTACTACGTCCAATTACAAATTCACAATAGTAGGCCTAAACAGCTTACTGTACGTCTGATGAAAACAAAGCATATTGCATACAATGAAAGGGAAAAACAACAAGTAAAAATTAAGCCAATACGTTTAATTCACAAGTAATACATCTAAGAAAAAACAAAGCAAAATAAAAATAAAAAGTAAACTAGTAGGCCACATTAACAAGTAGTATGTCCCAACCCTCAGAATCACAACTACTACATCTCGTCAAGAAACTAGTACTCCTAATCTGAAAATCATTACTCATCGCAACCCTTTCCAGCATGTTTTCTAGTTGTGATCATTCGGACTACGTCTCCCCTCAGTTTGATTCTCCTTTTTCGTGGTCTTTCGGGCTGTCTGCTAGATGAAGGCGGAACAACCTCATCCTCCGTTGTAACCATCCACATGTATGAACACGATCAAACTGTCTAATATAAAAGCAACTAGTAGAAAGGCACGCTGAAGCCTTTACATGCCATCCACATCGTCTTTCGTGCTTATACTTGCAGTGAACTGAAACTTTTTCCTTCCTTTTCTTTTTAAAACATACTCAAAGCCAATCTCGATTGCATATTTTGCAAGACAGTCACGAAAATCATCCACACCTCCAAAAAAGCATTGTTCAACATCATAAGATACGATGACCACTTGCTTGAAAGCAAATATTTATCACCCTTATCCGAGGAACCATTGTAATGACAAGCATTCTCACAAAAAGGTTCAAAAACACCACCATCATCAAAATCATCATCAATTTGTTCAAACTTGCTCAGGCGTACTACTTCAGGATCTAAGCGTACTACTTTCTCAATTACATCAAAATTGCTCACGCATGCATCTATCGCGGTTTTTCTAACAACGTCTTCGATACATCTGACCAAATCATCATTACCAACATCAACATTACCATGTTACGATGAAGACGTATTTGAATTTGAAAACGAAACCTCATGGATCTCAACAAATATATCGATCATTTTCAACATATACGCTTTAACCAAAAGAATAACGAATCAAAATCTTCTTGATTCCTGATAACACATCGATCATGAGAAGGAATTGAATAAAACATTAGAATATTACCTCTACAAATCTTTTCACGGACACCGGATAGCTTTAACAAAAAATCATCAAAGTAACATAGTCGATCTTGCACATCAACATTATTATTGCAGCCATTGACACGATTAAATTACTTCCACGAGCAGATTTGATTAAAGATGCACAAACAGCACAACCGAAACAAGGAATTCCACCTGATTCAAATTCAATAAAGGATGATGATGATCCAAGTTGATGATGAGGATGATGATCGATTTTGAAGAACATCAACGATGATGATGATGGAACTAGATGATGATCAATGACGAAGAAAAAGGAAAAAAGATGGACGTTGAACACAAAAGGAAAAAAAAAGGTTTGAGAAATAATAATAAGGGTAAAAAAGAAACGGTTTGGTGTTTTTTTTATAAAAATGATACCTTATGAGAAATAAGTTCTCTTGATGATACCTGCTTAAAAATAAGTTCTCAAATTAGTATCCCAAGAGAATCTTCACATAAAACAATAATTTTTATCAATATTATTTAACATTGTTATTTTTTTTATAATTTTTCATTTCGTATACAGGACAGTATTCTAATTATTTCTAAAATCTATACTAGTCGTCGGAACACTTCAGTCGACGAGATTCGTTGTATCACCTCGTTGGTAGAATTTGAAAAAGTATGGAATCTAGATGATACCTTCATGTGAAAGATATTTATCTACATCATCAAGTCATTACACTGTCTAATTTGTGATAGATTGGGAATCGATGGATGTGGAATTGATGAGGATGGATGTGGGACCTCAATGGAAAAAGTATAAGAAATATTGACGTTGACTTATTGACTTTTGCATGTGATGGGCCCACCTAATCAAATTGATTAAGGTTCGAATTTTGTTGTCCAGCCCATGGACCATTGACTTGGGCTTTCATGAGAACTTGGGCTTTTTTGCTTTGGGCTGACCCGTTTTATGGAACGATAAAGGAAACCAGTCAAATTTAACATTCTCCTTAAAAAAAGAAAAAAACAAAAAACAAAAAACAAAAATAAAAACAAAAACTAAAAAAAATTATTTCTTTATGTCCTAATACATTATGTGATAAAAAAATTATATATCGAAATAAAATTTGACTGAAGATGTAAAACGCTAGTTACGGAGTATGATTTAGGCTACATACTTTCAGTCCTATGTCAAAAAGAAATTTTGACGTCTTACCTTTAGGAAACTTGATTTCTCAAGATGTATTGAATAGTGTTTAATAGTATACGCTCGTGTTAATAAACTACTCCGTTTCATATTAAATATAATATTTTTTTATCGTCCCAAAATATATGTAAGATTTGCTTTATTTTCATATTTGAAATCAAATTTATTTAAAAATAAAGACTTGAAATGACCTTAAAACACTTCAAAAGGAGTAAAAAAACGTAAAAATAACTCAAATCTTTTCAAAACACTTAAAAACTAATGAAAAGTGTTAAAAATATTAAATTAAACACACTATCCCAATCAAATTTTATTAATTTCTCTCGCTCACATATTTTCACATTAACTCCCATTATCATAAAAAATTATAATATATTAATCAAATTTAACTCTCATATAAAATCTAATGTTGGATCAAACTGTTATATATAATTCGAAACGATAAAAACATTATATTTGGATCAAACCATTCAATTTCTCCTAAAATAACAATATTGTTTCGATTTTTTCGATCTTACGTCAACATCAACGAATCACTGAAACATGTAGACAATAACAACGGCCAATGTAGCATCGTCACAAGACGAGGTCTAGGATTATGTTTAATAATGCACTCAAAAGAGTTGTACTTGACGCTCGATCAACGTCCAACTTGCGCCTAGCCCTCAATGGTTCCATATCGAGAAAGCGAGAGCTCCAGTTTCCTCCACAAATCATAAAACTATTGATCCAACCATCATCTTCACTGCCCAGATCAGGAATTTCACGGCTCCCGTTTTCAATCATTTTTCTAGGGTTAGTTGATCAAGGAATCTCATTTGGTCCAATCACTTTACTTTCAATTTCTACTCCCAAATTTCACATCTTTTTGGGTACCCTTTTTTGGCCATATCGATCATCTTCACAATTTTGCAGCAATTTTAGAAAAAATTGAGTGTTTTTAGGTTATATACAGTGATTAGAAAAGGGAAAAGGTGGAGTTTTTATTGGATTTTGGGGGAGTTTTAGTTTTTGTGATTGGTTAGGGTTGAGAGAGATGGATAGGAAAAGGGTTGCTGTTCCCTTGGTGTGTCATGGGCATTCAAGGCCAGTGGTTGATCTGTTCTACAGTCCTGTTACCCCAGATGGGTTCTTTCTCATCAGCGCTAGCAAGGGTATGATTTCATTCTTAACTTGGAATTCTTCTCAGTTTAGCTTGTTCTTGTTTCCATGATGGATTGCCACATGTTGTGTTGTATAATTATATTCATGCTTGTTTGGCTATTGGGTAATTTGATTGGTTATATGAAGTGTTGTTTGTGTGGAGGTAGGATTAGTCGAATGGCATGGAATGCAATTCTTCTCAGTTTAGCTTGTTCTTATTGTTGCCATGGTGGATTCTCTCATATTATATTGTGTTCATGCTTGTTTTGTTGTTGGGTTGATTTTTAGTTGGAATATTGATTGATTGTATGAGGTGGTGTTTGTGTGGAAAGGTAGGATTAGACTGAATGGCATGATCTAGAATGGGATATTTGTTGTAGTGCTTTCTCTACACTAAGTCTATATATCTGTTGAAATCAAGATGATCACAGCAAGTTTCATGCTTTAATTTTACATTTGTTAAGATAGAAGAGGATGCCCTGATGCTAGTCAGTGACTTCAAATTGGATGTGGTGTCTAATTTTAGCATTACTTCTGATGAGTATTCAAGTTTACGCGCTTGAAGTTGAAGTATCGTGTTGGAGATGGCTTTACCTTTTTCACTGCTTGATTTTGCCATTCGTAGAAGTGATATAATTTGTCACAAAATGACTGTTTCGGAGTATTGGTCTTTCATAAATCTTGATATTGGATCAAGAGGTTGGTGGCTGAAGATAAGTTCTGAGCTACACAAAGCTTTCCCAATACCGATTAGGTGTTTAATTTTGGTGGGGCTATTATGAATGTTCCAATTCATTTGCAATTTACTAAAGCTTAAATTTCGAAGTGAACAGAACCATTTGGTGCTGTCTATTTGATTTGATCATTTATTCCAACCTTGCGTCCTCTTTCTGCTTTGACAAGTGGAATGTGGAGTATTTTATACCTGAAGTTCTTGGTGATTTGTTGAAGAAGACGTTATTTGTTTTCTCTTTTGACTGTTAGAGGTAAGAGAGGCATAGGTACAAGGTTGCTCTATAAGACCTTAATGTGGAAAGGGTCGAGGCTAGCATACAAGTTAGGAAATATAGATGAGATAAAGGACGATAAAAATTAAAATAAGAAGAGAGCCTGAAAATTATCGTTTAGGAAGAAAGTATGTTGTCACTTAATAACAGATAGTTCATAGGCAAGATATATTCCCATTTTGGATGGTGATTTTAAGACTTCAATGTTATAGTTATAGATTGATTTTAATTTTGGCATCCATGAATTTCAATAGTTGTGTGCTTTTCTTATCTATTGAAGCTATAGGTACTCAACTGAGGCTCAGCTGTTGGTAAAACACGGAGTATGAAAAAGGGGTTTGTATAAAGCATGAAAAAATAAAGTTAAGGGACCTCTATGTATAGTTTTGTTTAATATGCACATTATTGGCAAAAATATGGCTATTGTATGAAAAAACAAAGGGATTTTACGGACTATTCATAGCTTTTGTGTCTATCAGATTCCAATCCAATGCTTCGAAATGGGGAAACTGGTGACTGGATTGGAACCTTTGAAGGCCATAAAGGTGCAGTATGGAGTTGCTGCTTGGATACTTACGCTTTGCGTGCTGCAACTGGTTCTGCGGACTTTTCTGCGTAAGTTGATCCTATGCACGAACTTGATTCTTCAATTGTCCATGTTTCAATTCTTTTAATTCTTTCATGTCACATCGTTCTACCCGTCAATATCTGGTTTATATGCTGAAGGATTCTTGTTGTAACATCCGAATTATGTAGCGTTTCTATTCAACCTTTTAAATGATGCCTATCTGTCATGCCTTGTTCTGGTGAAATCATTTATGTCTGTTTCCAATGCAGGAAAGTATGGGATGCTATAACCGGGGATGAGCTTCACTCGTTCGAGCACAAGCACATAGTGAGGGCTTGCGCCTTTTCAGAGGTAGGTTCTGCTTACAAATTGTATTTGTACAAATTAATGTTTGAACTTTGAAATATTCTGTTGCATCTGATGTGTTGCTAATGTTTTGCCTTAAGCTTATGGAAAGGGAATTGCATGTTCCTTTTTGTTATTCAAAGCCTCATATTTTAGGTGAGAATGGGTGTAGTAATATTCCATTCGAGGCCTACGGTGATGTGCGCTGCTCGGAGTGCTTGTCGTCTGCTTCTTTGTGGTATCCTCTATGAGTAATATATGGGTCACTGAGCCATGATTGAAACTAAGAACAAGAGTAGATTGGTCAAGCCCTGTAGTGTGCTTGGGGCTAACCACTCTGATGCTCAAGTCCGCTTGTGCTTTAGCCAAAGATAGTTGTGTATATACCATTAAAGAGTGACATCGTATATTTGTTTATTTATTTATATATTTAATTGGTGTTATATCTAGCTGGTAAAGATTAAGTAATGGCCATTACATCTTATTCTAATGCAGGACTCACATCTTCTTTTAACCGGGGGTTTGGAGAAAGTTCTTCGTATTTTTGATTTGAACCGTCCCGAAGCTCCTCCTAGAGAAGTAGATAAATCTCCTGGCTCAGTGAGAACAGTTGCATGGCTTCACAGCGACCAGACGATATTAAGTTCCTGTACTGACATCGGTGGGGTGAGGTATGCTTTGACATTCAGAAAATTTGTATGCTATAAAACATCGATATGTGGTTGGTTGAGTTTAGTCTAGTCTAGTTTAGT
>JAOVYX010018302.1:0-20416 GCA_035668315.1 Drosera spatulata | reverse complement strand
ACATTTAACTCCATATTTATAGAGTGAAGTGGGTGCTCTTAAATATAAATTTGACGTGCTTACGACGGCACGCACCATGAGGTCCTCTACCTCTATTGCAGACACTGAGGCAGTCTGCTCCCGAGACTCAGTGGTCTACTCTATTATAGTTGTCTCTTGTGCTGCAGTTTCTTGTGTTGTTGGTTCTGTTGCAGTGGTCTGAGGGACTCTTTCCCTAGCAACTTCATCAATGAAATCCTCATCAGTAAGGTTATCATCACCCTGATCTTCATCTCCACCATCATCACCACCTCCTGGACATGATGGTTTGTCCATTTCTGGTCTGAAGAGGTACGCTTGAACTTCCAGTGTTGCAGCTCTGACGTGCTTATCAATTACTCTTTTCAGCTCTAGCCTTACTACTTCGGTATGAACAAACTCAACCTGATGCAATTGAGCCTGCCTGTGCCTTCCTGTCTTTAGTGTGGAGTCCTTCCAATCCAACACTTCGCTGAAGAGGATGTAAGGCTCTTTTGGCCAGTTCTTTGTTTGAGTAGCCTGCTGTTACAGTACGACCATCTGCTCGATTTCTCCCTCAGTCATGCCTGAGATATCCCCTATCAATGTTTTGGATCCATATGGATGAACAGTAAACAACTGTTGAGGTCATGATGGAATCAATTTTGGTCAGCTGCTCTTTGAGGTCTTCCTTTTCTTGGAAGGAGCAGCTGACGGTAGAGTAGGAGCTGTTCTCTTCTGCAGCCTAGTCTGAGGAGCAATCTACTGCACAGTTGTCTGCTGAGTGGCTCTTTGTAGTTCAGCCTCTTTGTAGATCTGTCATGCATCTGCTTCAAAGGCTTCATCCATTCTCCTCCACTCTTCTGCAAGCTCATCCTCAGCTTGCTCTTCATCTTTTTCTGTGGGAGTTGGCTAGGGTATGTTGCTTCTGACAGTTCTTCTCCTTCTGAGTTTGTGTTGTTGAGCAAACTCCCGCCTTCTTTCTGATGCTCAGTTCCAAGCATCGCAAGCCGTCCCTCTGTGATGACACTTGGGGGAATCACCCTTGTGCCTTCATTATGCAGTCTGAAGATACACGCCATGTCGTCTACAGTGATTTGAATCACTGTCTTCTTGTGAGTGTAATTGATTTCTTGAAAATTTCTCGAAACCCTAGCCATCTCCATGAACTCCATTACTTTTCGTCATAGATTCGGCTAGGAGTTTCACACAAGTACTTGAGGCCGGCTTCTTGTATGCTGTCACCAACCTCCTCCCGGACTTCGTCTAACTCGTGCGCCAGAGTTTCAAAGTCAACAACCATACCTGTTTGCAAATCTTTTCTTGCCGGGCTCACTTGTGATGGTCTTGATGATTTGGGGGGTGTTAAAGAAGTGGTTTGTCTGCCATTATAGTTCGAAAGAATCAAAATTCGCAAAGTTTTTCAGAAAGAGTTTGAATTGAGAGTTTGAGAGTGATCAAAAAGAAAATTGAGAGAATTAGGATTTGCCCATCGCTTGAGAGAGAGAGAGAATTGTAAAGTGAATTCTGAAATGATTTCTCTCCTTTTATATTTATTGTAGAAAAGTCCAAAATTAGCCGTTACATAGTTTTCTAGAGTTAATCTATCTGTTGCGTAAATGAAGGAGATAATTGTGAAACAGTTTCATTCCAAAAATAGAAGCAGTAGAGTGACACTTGTCTCTAGTCTACATGGCTTATGCAGTAGAGCAGTAGAGGAAAGCCACTCGTCTGCATCACTTGAAAAACACTAAGTGCGTTTCAGGTAGTCTGCTCGTCTGCATCTACACATGCAGTAGAGCAGTAGAGCAAAGTTACTCGTCTGCGCTCTTTGAAAGCATTAAACCCATTTTAAATATCCTGCTTGTCTGCATCTACACCTGCAGTAGAGCAGTGTATATGATCATTTTACTCATTCAAATCTATCATGCCCAGCTCTCCTCTAGACATGATAATTTTTTTTTTTCATCCAAGGGTTTAGTGAAAATGTCTGCAATTTGTTTTTCTATTGGAATGTATTCCAACTTTATATTATCCTTCTGCACATGATCCTCGATAAAATGATATCTGACATCAATGTGCTTGGTCCTCGAATGAAAAACAGGATTTTCAGAAATAGCCATTGTAGACGTGTTGTCACAGAAAGTGATTGTTTTCAAAAACTTTAGTCCATAATCTGCAAGCTGAGACCTCATCCAAAGTACATGTGCAGCACAGCTTCCTGCAGCTATGTACTCTGTCTTTGCAGTAGAGGTTGAGATAGTGGTTTGCTTCTTGCTGAACCAAGAAATCAACCTTACACCTAAAAATTGACATGTACCACTTGTGCTTTTTCTGTCAATTCTGCAACCTGCAAAATCTGCATCTGAATAGCCAGTTAGTACAAAATTTGAGTCCTTTGGATACCATATACCCAGGTTAAGAGTTTTTTTTGAGATATCTCAGGATTCTCTTAACTGCTGTATAGTGGGATTCCTTAGGATCAGACTGATGCCTGGCACTAACACAGACTGAGTACTGTATATCCGACCTACTTGTAATAAGGTAAAGTAAAAATCCTATTATATCTCTATATAATGTTTGATCTATACCTTTTCTTTTTTTTTTTTTTTTTTTTCATCTTATCACTTTTTGTAGTAGAGCTCATGGGGGTTTTCATTGGGGTTGAATTTTCTAGGCCAAACTTTTTAATTGCATTGGTTAAGTAATTTGATTGATTTATAAATATTCCTTTAATTAACTATTTCGCTTGCAGACCTACAAAGTATTTTAATTCACCCATAAGACTCATTTGAAACTTAAATTTCATTAGTGCAGCAAACCTTTCGCATAGTTTGCCGTTATTGCAACCAAAGATGATGTCATCTACGTATATTTACACTAAGAGTGTGTGCTCCTTATGTTTCTTAAGAAACAGTGTGGTATCTACCTTCCCTCTTTGAAAGCCATTATTTGAAAGGAAAGTAGAAAGAGTTTCATACCACGCTCTCGGAGCTTGTTTTAAGCCATAAAGGGCTTTGTCTAACCTGTAGACATAGTTTGGATGTTTAAAATCTTCAAATTCAGGAGGCTGCTCGACATAAACTTTCTGCTGTAGCTTTCCATTGAGAAAAAGCACTTTTGACGTCCATCTGAAAGACTCCGAAGTCTTCGTATGCAGCACACGCCAGGAACATTCCTATGCCTTCTGATCTTGCAACTGGGGCATAGGTCTCATCAAAATCGACCCCTTCTTCTTGAGAGTGCCCTTTGGCCACCAGTCTAGCCTTATTTCTGATGATGATTCCATTTTCATCAGATTTGTTCCTGAAGACCCACTTGCAGCCAACAACTGGATAGTTCTTTGGTCTTGGCACAAGATACCATACTTGATTTCTTTTGAACTCATTCAGTTCTTCTTGCATGGCATCTATCCAGTTAGGATCACTGAGAGCTTGATTGATTGTCTTGGGCTCCATTACTGATATGAAGCAAGTAAACAGACACTCCTTTGTGGTTGCTCTCCTCGTCTGTACCGTGGTATCCTTGTTCCCAATTATGTGTTTCTCAATATGTGCCTTGATCCATCTGTCTTTGTCCTCATGCTGGTCAATGACAGTTTCTTCCAATTTTTGTTATGGGTCTGCTGCACCTTTGTCCTCAGGGACTGCAGACGACTCTACCTTTACTACAGGGCACTTTCCTCGTCTGCATCCTGTTCATCATTTATATATGCACATTCCTCATCAAGAACATCAGCAGTGCTTATAGATGACTCTGATTCATCAAAAGAAACATGAACTGACTCTTCTACAGTTTGTGTTTCCTTATTGAATACGCTGAAGGCTTTACTGCATGTGGAATACCCTAGAAATATTCCTTCACTTGTCTCAGGAAAATTTTCCTAAGTGCAATCTATCATTGTTGTGAACATAACATTTATACCCAAATGCATGAAAATACTTAACGGTTGATGTCTTTCCTTTCCATATTTCATATTGTTTTTTGTTATGTTGTTTAATAATGAGGCATCTATTTTGCACATAACAAGCAGTGTTTACTATTTCAGCCCAGAAGCTCTTTGAAAGGTCTACATCAGAGAGCATAGTTCTGGTTGCCTCAATGAGGGTTTTGTTTTTCCTTTCTGCAACACCATCTTGTTGTGGTGTTCTAGGTGCAGAGAAGTTATGCTTGATGCCATGATCGCCACAGTATTTGTCAACCCTTGATTGATCAAATTGTGTGTCATGATCACTCCTAATTGTTAGCACATCTAAATCTTTTTCATTTTGCACTTGTATATATCGAGTAATCATCCACAAGTACTAGTGTATATTTCTTCCTGCTTAGGCTATCTACTTCTACTGGTCCAAACAGTTCCATGTGCAGTAGTTGAAGAAGATGGTCTCTATTTGGTTAACAGGTTTGAAACTTGTCCTAGTCTGCTTTCCTTCTTGACAAGGTCTGCATAATTTATCCTTCTTGAACTTAACTTGAGGAAGACCTCTTACTAAGTTACCTGAGGATAATTTTGCCATTGTTTTAAAGTTTAGGTGTGCTAACCTTCTATGCCATAGCCAGTTTGTGTCGTCTGTATCCTTAATGTAAAAACATATGACTTGTGCAAACTGTGATAAGTTGAAGTCTACTGCATAGATGTTTCCTGATCTATGACCTATCAGTTTGACTGTTTTGGGCTCTTTATCTATGACTCTGCATGTGTCATTAGTAAAAGCCACTTTATAGTTCTTATCACACAGTTGGCTAATGAAAAGTAAATTATGTTCAAGCTCTTTAACATAAGCAGCATTCCTAAAGATTAAGGAATCTGTACCAAGGGTTCCATAACCTTTAGTTTTACCTGATTTGCCGTCACCAAAAACGACCAAGGGACCTTCTTTTTTCTGTAATCTTGCAATATTCTCTTGTTTCCTGTCATGTGCCCTGAGCAACCACTATCCAGATACCATGCTTGATCCTGTATTTCCTGCAATCACATATATAGCATTTTTGTACATGGTACCCATGATCATGGGTCCTTATTTGTTAGTCTTAGGTATCCATACTCGAATAGGTTTCTTGTGTGGTACCCAACACTGAGAGGCTTTGTGACCGTACTTGCCATAACTGTAGCAGTAGACCTTTGGTTTAACCTTAGGTCGTCTGCTTGGATGTTGCAATCCACTCTGCTGCATACTGCGCATGCAACAGTGTTGTCTGTATGGTCTCTCTGGCACATGAAGAGAACTTCTCTTCCATAAAGTATAATTTGGTGCAAACTGAGATTTTCCAAATCTCCTGTCATTTTGATAATGAGTTATATACTCATTGCTCTTAACAGTAAGCACTTTAGGAGCTTTCTTGACTTTTGTTGCTGCATTAGCAGAAGTTTTGGTTTCAAGGGCAGAAGTTTTGGTTTCAAGGGCTGATCAACCAAAACTTTTGCTTTGTTCTTACCCTTTGCAGTAGAGGAGTTCGATTTCCTCTTCTGTACAGTCTTTGCAGACAGCTCAACGTTTAGAGGTTGTGCGACAGAGACCTTACTGGTCTGCATCCTGGTTGTAGACGTCTCACCCTTCTGCAAGACTCTGTTAGAGACATTCTTTGTCTCTTTGATGCTGGCTTCAGACGAGTTGGTTACATCTAGGTGAGCCTGTTCACTTAGCCAATTCTTGTACCCAAGCCCAGACCTATCCCATGGATATTGTCCTGTGATCAATGCTTTTTGTAGATCCAGTGACTTATCATTCCATGCATGTAGTTGGGCTTGGAGCTCAGCATTTTGCTTGGTGAGTGTATCCACCATTTCAAAGAGAACTTTGACTTTCTCTTCTGATTCATTGAGTTTGTTGTCTACCACAATTAACTGACTTTGTAGGTCGTTAATTTCTTGATAGGCAAGATTGTAATTCTCTTTGAGATTTATAACCAACTCAATGTTTTCTTTTTTCTCTCTTGAGAGAGCAATAAAGTTTTGAGGCATCAGAGTTGGAGAAGTCAAATACTTTTTTGCCATCGTCAGACCTGGTCATGAGACACAATTGATAAGCAAACTTCTCCAACTCGTTCCAAAATTTCGTAAGGTCTAATGTAACGAAGGCTAAGCTTTCCCTTATGTCCAAATCGTTTGAGTTCTTTTGTGGGTGACACCCAAAGAAAGACATGATCCCCTACTTGAAATTCCAATGGTCGTCGTACATCGGCAGAAGACTTTTGTCTATCCTACGTTGTCGTCAACCGTGTACATATTTTCTTGATGGCTTCGGCCATCTGCTGAACTGACTCCGGCCCTGGATCAAAATCTTCATCCTCGTCCGAGTCCAACGATTCCCAAGTTCTTCAATTCCCTTCTTCATCATACAAGAGTTTGCGACGACTAAAGTTCTTTCGGAACTCTCGTCCCACTATTGCGAAGCTCAGGGTCCACTAGCCATTTTGATAGAAGAGTCGATTAGGCTCTCCATTCCATATGAGCTGGTTATACTTCCGGTGCACACGAGTCTATATATATCTCGAGGGTAAAAACCTCAGAACAAGTTCGGCTTGAAGCATCGGGTGCTTAAACCGAGGATTCATTGCAACAGCCTATGGTATGGTCTCAGTCTTGATCTGCTTGACATGGCAGTCAAAACCCACATCCGCAATCTTAATTGGGACTCGAGCAAAAACCTCATCAGCCCTCTTTCATGGTCCGTCAGCCATCCAGAGGATGAGAGATGAGGATGGTAGTGACTCTCACATAAATTAGTAGCGTAGCGACAAATTGAGTCACTATACATTTTGAGGGAGTTCGTGTTTATTCATAACTGTACCTCTTTGACAAATTAATTCACATTCATTTCTACTCTCAATGCGTGATGCAAACATATCGTTTTTATTTATTTATTTAATTTAATTTAATTTAATTTAATTTAATTTAATTTTAATTTTAATTTTTTCTTTAATCAACATCCTCATTTTCCTTAATCTCTAACCTAAAAATCCTTAGCTCTGATACCAACCTATAACGTCCCGAAATCCGACATGTCCGGCACGTGACGTTATGCCGTCATAGACTCACTCCATGATAAGACCAAGTAACCCAAACGGGTTTGTAGGTATAGAAGTTAAGGAAAGCTATCAAATCATTATCATTATAAATCCAAATGATGTTATACAAAACCCAAATTACATTGCATTACATCACAAATACATTGTTCAAATGTGTACAAGTGGTTCACAACCAAATTATTTCATGTAACATTTATTACATATTGAATAGTGAGGTAATTAACTACATGCCTAGTATCTCACTCTAGCACTTCAATATCATCCTGTGGTGGATCTGCAAATAAAACACATAACCCGTGAGTTAAAAGCTCAGCAACTAAAAGTATATGTATTCGATTTGCAGGATACTTCCCCAACTATGATGATTGATGAGTACCTGTAAAATATTTTCTTATAGCCACAGGAAAATATGGACGCCATATCAAACTATACATATAATAATACCTTATACGTCTTTGTCTATTTTTGTAGTCTTTTACTTACTTAACCATCGCAAGTCCGTGTCCCAACATGAATGATAGAACTCAATGAGGACAAAAAAAGAAGAGAGATTTTTGAGATATAGACACTGATTTGGGCCAAGTTCTCAGTCACATATCATCCACAAAAATCATTTGAAAACCCGTTGTCTTTTGTAAAAGTGTTTTTGTTTTTCGTAAATACTACGCGTGATTCAAGTTCGCGGTCCAAAATCTCTACGTGTCTTGCGTTTACTTCAGTTTGCTAAACCCTAACTTACACGCCAAAGGTCCCCCTACAGAGGGCAGCCTTATACCCAATCGGCCGATGTTCTGCCCTATGACTTCTTATGGCTGCGAATACGAAGAGAACCACACTTGTCCTCTTACTAGCTAGATTTAACGTCTGGCCCAGTCAAGTCCGCTTTGAATGCTCGTAGAGCCAAAGAACTTGATCCCAGTGGATCGACTATATGACCTCATCGACGACAACAAACTTGTTCGGTTATCTTTAGTTTGTTACAATGTTTGTTGTAGTGTTTCTTAAATCCACACTTCCTTTACCGTTAAGCATAATCATCACAAAGATTATCCACCATTCTTCTCCATTTTCTTCTTCCACGATATTGCATCATATTAGATATATCGTTTGGCCACGAGGGCGTTTGCATCATATTAAATGTCCCGACCCCTGAGACGGGCGTCTCGACCTCTGGAACGAGCGTCCCGACCTTTGGGATAGGTGTCCTAGATTCTGTCCATTATGACTTTTTGACGTATTTAATTCTACCTTTTTGTATGCAAATTAAAAAATATATCTCGTAAAATTTTAAATAAATAGACTCTATAACCTTTCTATAAAATCAGAGTTCTGATCAAGAAGCCTTACCAATAATTGCAGTTAATTCGTTCAAGTTTATAATTTTTGATAGATCGAACAATTTGACCTTTATTCACTAATCAGCTCATAAATCATTACATCCTACTCCAAATTAAGATTTGTAAACTGTTCTGAAAACTAGACTTAAAGAGCTTTCCAGTGATATAAGGCTTATTCTCTAAATCTTACTAAGTGATTTTGAATTAAGCTACAAAGCCAGTTCTGTAACTAATTTTTTTATAGATTGATATACCTAAACATTTTTATTTATATCTTAAGATTCGCAATTGCAAATCATGATCTTTCAACTTCATTAGAAACTAGATATGTAAAGGTTTAACATATATTAAAATCAGAATTTATTTCAAATCCTATAGTTTTTCATTCACACATGAAAAACAGAACGGATTGGAATGGGGTTTGGTTACCTCTCGAGCGTTTTTTATGTTTGAGAACTTTGTTTGATGATAACTCTCACTATACACGTCGGATCGTCACATCGTTAAATTTTTTGGGTTCCTGAATTTGTCCCGAATGTCGTGATAGTCTTGGATTAGAGATCCGATAAGTTTAGAGTAAGATCCGATCAAAACAGTGTGAGTTTTGAAGTGATTATCGTGTATGAAACTTAAATTAGTGATAACTTGCGATCCGGAGATTGGATTAACGTACCGTTTGTGGCGTTGAATTCCTTGATTTGCCCTCTTCATTATGACTATTAATCTCACTGACTTTGATGAAGTATGGAGATGGTTCCGTGATTCAAAGTGTAAATGTTATGTGAGGGAAAGTGTGAGTTTGAGAGAAATGAGAGAATTATGGTGAAGAGAGGAGTTGAGTGGAGGATTGATGATTGAAAGAAGGTGAAAGTGGTTGTGGTGGTGGTGGTGATGGGTGATGAGTGGGAGGTGGTTGTGGTGGTGGTGATGATGGAGGATGAGTGGGAGGTGATTGTGGTGGGATGTAGTGAGTGAATAGTTGTGAGTGGGAAGTGATGAATGGAAATGGTGAGTGGGGAGTTGTGAGTGCGATGTGGTGTGGATGGTGAGTGTTTGATGAAATGAAGAAAAGGATGAGTGGTGGGTTGCGGTGGGGTGTGATGCGTTGGGTGTATTTGTTTAGGATATTATGGTATTTCATATACCGTATTTGCAAAAGTCTCATATAATTTTACCTTCAAAAATTATTTCATTTGGACCATAACATTCCAAACATTTATTAGAACGTTCTACTGAAGAAAATATTATTTTCAAGACTAAAAATTTTACAGTTGTACGAGACTCTCTTAATTCCGTAATGTTCGTTACGTGTGTCACACTTTGTAACTTTCGTTATTTGTCGTGTTTTTAATATCATTTATTCTAAACATATACTTAACATATATTTTTTTTAATATTTATTCATCTCAAATTTCTCGGGTATTACAATATCTTGACGCAATAGTATGATTAGGTGATCATGAAGCATGATGAGAAACTTACAAGTTTCTATGAAATGTTCAACATCCTGATCAATAACTTGAAGACACTGGGGAAGACCTTTGACAACAAAGAAGTCAACCTCAAGTTCATGAGATCTCTTAGAAAGATATGGGGTGCTAAGACTACTGCAATCAGAAAGTCAAGGAATCTGACCAAAATGTCACTTGCTCAACTATATGGTGTGTTGTACACTTACAACCTTGAAGTGGAATAGAAAAAACAATTGTTTGAGGAAAGGAAGAAGACATTAACCTTCAAAACTCAAGAGAAAATTAAAAGATCTATGAACGAATAAGAAATCACTAAAGCCTCCTCATCAAGTGAACATTCTAGCTCATAGGAATTAGCATTTATGGGGAAGAAATTCAGGAATCTATTCAAAAAGAAAATTCAAAAAGAATGTTGCATTCAAGCTGAAAGAAGCTGAGAAAAAGTGTGCTACAACTGTGACAAGTAGGGCACTTTGCTGCAGAATGCGAACGAGCTCCACAGGACTCTACCGCATAAAAGAATAAGAATGACTACAACAAAGCTCCACGGATTTTTTTCCGTCGCGTTTTTTTTTTCATCGTAGATTTTCCTTTTTTTTTTTTTTTTGTAGTGAGACAACTCCAGGAGAAAGGAGAAAGGCAGGGCTTATGCAGCAAAGACATGGAGGGAGACAGACTCAGATGATGAAGAAACAAACTTAAATCCCAACTCTATCTCATGATTGAGAATGATGATAAGCAACAGGTATTTGATCTCATTTCCTAATGCCTCAATTGAGGAGCTAAAAGAGGCTTTTCAAGAGACCTTAGAAAACTTTGTTAACCTATCAAGAAAAAATAAAGAAAATCTTGAGTTGATTTTAGTTTTCAAAGAAAATTACAATCTACCTTGTGAAGAGATAGAAAGAAAGTCAAATGACTTACTTGTGATCGAAAATAAACTCAAGGAATCAAATGAGAAGGTGAAGTCTCTCGCTAAGTTAGTGGAGAAACTCACCAAAAAGAATGCTCAATTGTAAAATCTGATAGATATATGGAATGGAAAGACCATGGATCAAAAATATGATCATGTGTCAATCATCATACGATCGATCTAGATTGGGATACAAAAACTAGATAGGTGAAGCTGAATGTTCAAAAGATAGAGAGATCCTTACAATCAGCAAATTTGAGGCTGAGAAGCCACTTACAAAAATATTGTAGAAGGTTGAGACTTCTACTACAAAGTCAATGCAGACGAGTAAAGCCTCCACTGCTCAACTAAAAAAGTCTAACCTAGCTGCTGCAAATACAAAGCAGAAGGTGATACAACCCTCAATGGTGCATATACTAACACCACAGAGAAATATGTTCACTAGGAACATTACTTAGAGCATTTGTAATGGGTTCTCCAAATCATTCCTTATCCCCAAATTTAGGGAATTCGACAAAAATTATGCATGTGAGGAATTTCCTATCCTTATCCTTATCCCTATATCATTCCCTATCCTTCTCTTCCTTCCCTAATTTTAGGGAATCATAACCTCATTCCCTTTACATATTTTACTCTTATTTTATACTATTTCAAATTCTGCAAAAATAATAACTATTTAAAATAAAGTTTTTGAACTTAAGAATTATAAATTTGAAATAGTATAAAATAAGAGTAAAATATGTCTAACCTAGCTGCTGCAAATACAAAGCAGAAGGTGATACAACCCTCAATGGTGCATATACTAACACCACAGAGAAATATGTTCACTAGGAACATTACTTAGAGCATTTGTAATGGGTTCTCCAAATCATTCCTTATCCCCAAATTTAGGGAATTCGACAAAAATTATGCATGTGAGGAATTTCCTATCCTTATCCTTATCCCTATATCATTCCCTATCCTTCTCTTCCTTCCCTAATTTTAGGGAATCATAACCTCATTCCCTTTACATATTTTACTCTTATTTTATACTATTTCAAATTCTGCAAAAATAATAACTATTTAAAATAAAGTTTTTGAACTTAAGAATTATAAATTTGAAAAAAAACATAATTGATTAAAAAAATAATTTTTACTTAAATATTAAATTCATTTAAATGTTTAGCATCACACAAAGTATAATAAATATTAATATTAAAATTTATCATATGGAAATAAATGTAAAAATCAATATAAAAATCGGTATAGGAAATCTGTTGGATGATTGAGTAAAAAACTGGATCTCTATTTAGAAGGAATGACATTGTAGCACTGTATTGTAGAGATTGAGAAACTAATGCGAATGGTCTTAGGGTCATCATGTAACCCAGTATGCACCAAACTACACAGTGTAGAACTACATGTTCCCTACTACACGGAAGAGTCCATATCGTTCACCCTACTACAACAGTGGTATGCAGTATGAGAACATTAGCAGATAAGTCAAAAGAATCAAAATAACTAAACTAAAGGTCATATGCTATAAATGTGGCAAAGCTGGCCGCAAAACTTTTGAGTTAGGCCTCACCAAAGAAAATCACCAAGGTGTGGGTGCCTAAAACTAACAAATAAGGACCCATACATATGGGGACCAAGGTGAAGTTTGAATATCTTACAGGAGCATCAAAATGAAGTATGATATTTGGAAAGTGGATGCTCAGGGCACATGATTGAAAAGAAAAAAATAACTACTTACAAAAATCAGAAAGCAAGAAGGTCCCCTTGTGATCTTTGGAGGAAGTAAGGTAGGTAAGACTAAAGGTTATGGACCCTTGGGTACAGGTTTCTTAATCTTTAGAGATGTGGCATATGTAAAAATATCGGAACATATCCTGCTAGCCATAAGTTAATTATACGATAAAAGATTATGATGTCTTTTACACATGACACATGTAAAGCAAAGGATAAAACAACCAAAGAACTTAAAATCTGCAAGAAAGAAAATTTTTATGCAGTAGACTTCAATATGTCCCACTCTACATAGATTACTGGCTTTTATACAAATGAATTTGATGACATAAATTGATTATGACATAAGAGTTTAGCACATCTAAATTCAAAATCATAGCAAGGTTTTTCTCAAACAACTTAATAAGAGGATTATCTCAAATCAAATTCAAAAAAAAAAAACTATGCAAATCCTATCAAGAAGGAAAGCAGACTAAGACAAACTTTAAACCTATAAATTTCACAGAAACCACTAGAGTTTTTGAAATCCTTCACATGGACCTATTTTGTAATGACCCGACTCTTAAAGAAAACAATATCTATTATGTTAGATTATAGGTTCAATTAAATTTATGGTCTAACAAGTAATGGTTATGCATCAAGTTCCTCCTAATTCTATGGCCTACCATATGAAAAACATGGATTAAAAATGAAAATGATTGAGATGATGATGATTGTCCTTTTTGTCGGAGATGGAAGGAGAGTCATGACCTCTGCTTCATCTGTCAACGGATTCCAAGGCTAACACCTGTGTGTATATTCTATTGGGCCCCCGTGGATGGGTGCCAACTCTGCAGAGTACACAAATGGTTTTGGACAAGGTTTGAGGGAATGGAAAGTATGTGATTTTTGAGCTATTGTCGGCCATTGGTTTCATTCTAGGAATTCTTGACTCGTCGTGTCATCCTTGCAACATTTAGAGTGGTTTCCTTGAAATGTCTTTTTTTTCCCTCCCTTTTTGCCATTATAATTACTACTGAGCTTACGCTCATTTGTTTCGGCATTTTCCCTTGTTTTCTCAAATATATTTTTAGGTTAATGTGGGAGAGGTTGATTGATCAGAGCATGCAACGGAAGCTTGAAGGATTCAAAGATATTGAGGCTATTTGTTTTTATGTATTTGAGATGACCCTGCCGACTGTGTGAATTTTATAGATTTTAGAGGCTCGATGGTGTAATGGTTTGTAAGATTAAGAACAATTAGTAATGCTCGATTAATGGTTAATCACTGTATTTAGGTCCCGTGTGGATTCGAGGCGTTACATATTTCATTGAGTGGAAGTGAAAAATACAAGTAGGAAGAAGTATACCCTTGTGATTGTGGATAATTACTCAAGGTATATTTGGATAATATTTCTGTACAAGAAAAGTAAATCCTGCAGTCTACTGTCTATATTTTTTAGACAGGTTCAAAATGAAAAGGTTATTGATGTAATTAAATAGGAGTGATCATGGCACAGAACTTGACCAGTATGGTGTGGGCAAATACTGTGATGATCATAGTATCACACATAACTTCTCTGCACCTACAACACCACAACAAAATGGTGGTGTTGAGAGAAAAAATAGAACACTCATACAAGCAGCCAGTATACAATGCTGTCAGATGCTAAATTGCCAAGAAATTATTGGGTAAAAATAGTAAACACTGCTTGTTATGTCCTGAATAGGTGCCTGCTAAACGAGTATCATAAGAAAAGCCCCTATGAATTGTAGATAGGAAAGACACCAAGTGTCAAGTACTTTCATACATTTGGATGCAAGTGTTACATTCATAACAATAAAAAGCAACATCTAAGAAAATTTGACCCCAAAGTCTAATAAAGAAATTTCCCTAGGATACTCAATTGCAAGAAAGGCATTTACAATATATATTAAAAGAACTGGAATAGTAGCGAAATCAGTACATGTTTCCTTTGATGAAATAGTCGGTTCTCCTCATGAATGTGCTTTTATAGATGATGAACAGGTCAAAGAAAAGGTAGCAGAGGATGCAGTAAAGGAAGAACATTCTGTACTGGATAAAGGAAACAAAGATAATACAACAGAGAATGAGCCTACTACAATCGAGAAGCAACTAAAGAAGACCTCGATCAATGAAGCACAAGCCAAAGGAAGATGGATTAAAGCTCATACTCAATATGTAATCAACTGTGACAACGATGCTCCAATGGATGCTAACTAGATAATACAATGCAAGAAGAGTTGAATGAGTTTGAAAGAAATAAGGTTTGGTACCTGATACCAAGACCAGATACTTATCTAGTGGTAGGCTGCAACTGGATGTTCAAGACCAAGACAGATGAAAATGGAGTCATCATAAGAAACAAAGCCAGATTGATTATCAAAGGATACTCACAAGAGGAAGGGACGGATTTTGATGAGATATTTACCCATGTAGCTAGACTTGAAGTAATCAGAACGTTCCTACCGTATGTTGTACATCAAGGATTGTAAGTGTTCCGAAATGAAATGAAGAGTGTATTTTTGAATGGAAAGCTTCAAGAAGAAGTTTATGTTGAGCAACCCCCACACCTTGAGGACTATGAGCATCCTAAATACATGTACAGGTTAGATAAAGTCATATATGGACTGAAACAGGCTCCAAGGACATGGCGTGAAACCATCTCAACCTTTCTTTGTGATAATGGTTTTCAAAGGGAAAGATACATACAACGCTATTTTTAAAGAAATACAAAGAATACACACATTAGTACTGATATATGTTGATGATATTATCTTTGATTGTACTAATGGTAAAATGTGTGATAGGTTTATTGCACTAATATAGTCAAAATTTCAGATGAGTCTAATGGGAGATATTTTCTAGGATTTCAAGTATAGCAAATGAAGAATGGAATATTCATAAATCAAGCTATATACTTGAGAAACACTGCAAAGAAATTTGGGTTAGAAAATACAAGTCCCATGAACACTCTTATGAGGTCTATTGTAAAGATAGATAAAGATGAGAATGGAAAACCAATTCACTAAACAAGAAATTATAGGGTCTTTGTTATGCCTTACTTATAATAGACAAGATATATTATATTCTGTATATGTTTGTGCTAGATATCAATCAGATCCCAAAGAATCCGATTATATTGCAGTCAAGAGAATGCTAAGATGCCTCAAAGGAACTACTGATATAGGTATATGGTATCCTAAGAAATCAGATTTTGAACTAGCGGGCTATTCTGATGCTGACTTTGCAAAAATATAGGATAGATAAGAAAAGTACCAGTGGATCATGTCAATTTTTAGGTGTAAGATTTGTATCATGGTTCAGCAAGAAGCAAACTACTGTTTCAACCTCTACTGCAGAAGCTGAGTATGTTGCAACAGGAAGCTGTACAACACAAATTTTGTGGATGAGATCCCAATTACTTGATTATGGGATTGAGTTTTCAATAGTTTCAATATTTTGTGACAACATGTCTATAATTATTATTTCAGAAAATCTAATTTTTTACTCAAGTACCAAACACATTGAAGTCAGATATCATTTTGTCAGGGATAATGTGCAAAAAAAAAAAATCATATTAAATTAGAATTTATTCCTATCAGAACAACAAATCGCAGATATTTTTTGCAAAGCCTCTTGATGAGGGCAAATTTACCTAATTTAGGGGTGAGTTGGAGATGATTGATTTAAATAAATAGGGCCAAAATATTATACTATACTCTACTGCATAGTAAGATGCAAACTAGCATTCAAATCATCTTACTACATTTCTATTTTTTGGAGAACAACAAATGTTACAATTTCCGTACCTAAAATTTCGCAATGGTCAGAAAAGTGACTGTTTTTGTGAAAAGAAGTTCAATGATTATTTTTTGAGATTTACAAACGGTAACAAACATTTCTCTATACACGCAAGTGCTATGAGACTTAAAAACTCTTTTACATTCTCTCTCTATTTCTCTAAGAACTCTCGCACTTTCGCACTCTACTGCAAAAAACCCCAACTGTCTAAAAACAAACTTTCTTAGTTTCGCTCCTAATCTTTCAAGATCAAAAACACTTTTGAAATGGCCAACATTTTAAACAGCTCTTCTACATCATCTGAGAAGACTCAATCACCACAACAGAGTCCTTCACAATCACAGAAGAAGATAAAAAAAAAAAAAAAGAAGGTTGCTTTGCAAACTAGAGTCATTCTAGATTTCAAAATACTCAAAAACGAGCCCGAAGACATCAAGGAGATAGCTGAGCATATTCAAGAGGTAGGTCTCAAGTATCTGTGTGAAGTTTATAGTCGGATCTATGAAGATGAGGTCAAGGACTTCATCCGAAAAGGTAAGGTTGCAGACGATCTTCAAGCATATCTTACACTTCTAGCAACAAAGTGGGGATTACCATCACAACGAAGGATTTCGAAGAGCTACTACAAGTACCAAACGAAGGAGATCCTAACGTCACAAAAGAAACAATCTATGATTGGAGGCTGGTCATGACAACGGAGGAATTCAAGGATGTCAATATCAGGACGATGAAGAAGCATCTGTCCATAGCCTACAAGCTACTTGCAAACGTGGTGAAGAAGTCTATTATGTTGAGGGAAATGGTCAAGGACCAACTGACAACTGATCAACAGGATGTAATGTGTGCCATCCAAATGAAATCCAAGCCTTACGAGGCTAAATTACTCATGCTTCACCTAGCAAAGGCAGTACAGGGAAGGCAACTATTGTATGGACGTATTCTGAGCATATTCTTGAAGGCCAAACTCAAACTTTCTTATAAGAAAGGGAAGTCTTAGATAGACTCAAAACAAATCGATATCAAGAAGATACAGCCAAAGGGGTTCGTCAAGAAGACTGTAGCAAAACAAACCACTTCGATGACTTCTGATCAACCATTGAAAGAGGTGGTAAAAAAGGATAAGGAGATTGTCAAGGTAAATACTCCAAAGAAAGCCCCTGTAGCAAAGGGCAAATTGCAACAGAAGAAAGCAGTCTCAAAACCTCCAAAGTAAACAAGAAGGAAATTGGTTCTACAAGAATCAGAAGAAGCACACGATCGAGGCCACATCTAATATAGTAGGGCCTTAAACAATGGAAACTCTTGTAGAAGAGGTAACATAACCAGTAAAGGAATCTATAGTGTAGGAGACACTTGTAGACGAGCCACTTCAGACTACTGCATAGTTCAAGAACCAAGGAAGGAGTCAACAGCACAGCTGCAAATCATAAACTCTCAAAGGCAAGAAACATCCATAGAATCACTTGAGACTTCAGATAGAGGATCAGTAGGGAATCTAATCCAATCTCAACAACTTCACTAACGCCATTTGTAGCAATAGAAGAGGGGAGATCCCCAAAGATGCTTCCACCCAAGGATCCCGAAATTGCTGTATTTTATGACTTCAACTTGGCCTTGAAGTTCCTAAAGGCATATGAAAATTTGATGAATCTTATTCTACAAGCTCAACAAGATTATAAAGAAATTCGAGAAGGCCGAAAGGAACTCACTACAAAAGGCTTCAACAAAAAGGAAATCGAGGAAACAGAAGTTGATCTGAGAAGAACACTAGAAGAGCAACCTGTCATAACCTCAACTGCACTCAGGATCATCAATCGTGAGATTGTAGCGACAGAGCCCTCAATCACCACTACTGCAATCATACCAGCCTCGACTGCAAGTATGGAGCTCGCAAGTTTGCAAGCAGAACCTACATCTACTACAATAGCTATTTGGTCAACAACTACTACTCAAGAAGAACTCCCAGCTTCAACAACAAACGACAAGGCTAACGTTGATGAAGCTTTAGCCAAGGTCTATGCATTAAAAGAAAGAGTAATAACACACATGGCTAAGACCAGAGAACTTCTTGGCTACCAATCAAGGGAGACAATTATAGATCAATTCAGAAAAAAGAACAAGCTGCCCCCAAAGAGGAGAAAGAGCACCTCCCGGAGGCCTATGCTTATCACATCAAGACCTAACATCAAGTACATAATCATCCAGATGGAATCAAAACAGAGGTTAGCATGGATGAACCTATAACCATGTTTAAAAGAGAGCAACTTGCAGAAATCAAAAGGAAAAAAGCAAACAAAAAGAAAAGACCAAATCAAGCCTGTATTTTATTCAACGACACTCTGGAGGTCAAGGATTCAGCTAAAAAATTTACAAGGATTTGAACTACTCAACTACAAAAAGTGGAATTTGTTTACACAGAGGAAGTTGTAGAAGACCTCAAGAAATAGGTAGACAAGTATGTGAGATTAGCCACTGAAGAAGTCAATGCATATCTATCCAAACCGACAGTTGGTGCACCACCATCACCCCCTGCAGACGACAATGATGATGACAATAATGATCAAACTGGTCAAGAAGACACAGATGATAGGGATGACAATTAAATCCAAATCCAAACCCGATCAAACTGGGAAAAGCCTGCTTTGACTGGGTTCGAGTTCAGGGATACCCGAATTTCATGAAATGGGTTTGGGTTTGGGGGGTGGTTTTGGGTTTCGGGTTCAGGTTTGGATACTACAATCCCCGACCCGAACCTACCCAATAGATGAAGATTATGCTATATATTATTGATAGGATCGCAAAGAACATAAAGCTCAAATGACAATGCAGACTGAAGTGTAGACTCAAGCAATCAAGGAACCAGTTGTAGCACAGCCTGATGCAGCTGAAGAGCAAGCTGCAAACGAGGCAGACGTCACAAATGCACAAGAAGAAGTTATTGATTCTAAACCAGTGCAACCCTCATCACCTAAAGACAGAAACCACCTCATAACCAGAAGAAATTATCTTTGTGTAGGAAACTTCAGGAGACACAAGGGTTCCCACTCCAGCACAGGAAGATTCTATTGCGTCTAAAGCTACACAATCTCACCAACATATAGTCAAACAGGAAGTTTCACGACTCAACATATTATTCACACCAATGTCAAGCTTTGGCATCCCTATCTTTACTTTGCAGGGGGCTTAGCACTGATCTGCTGCAAATGTTCAAATAATATCAATAATGTCCCAAGATTTATCGCCTATAGAAACGTGACACGTGACGTTACCGCCGCTACGACACATAGCAAGGCGACAAGAAACAGGAGGTTAAGGTAACAGAAACATAAAACTAAAAATCCCATAATACAATAAACTAAAATCACATAGTAAGATAAACCTTATATTGTCGCAAATACATTCAAGTCAAAGTCTTAACAATTAAAATATTATGTTAGAACCTTAAAATTACTGTACGAGCAAAAACTTATTCCCTTGCTAAAGCAACTCCGCCCAACTTGTTCTTCAACCTGTAACCGAGCATGTAACCATGAGTTCTGGAGCTCAGTAACCAAGAGTACATATAAATTAAAGGAGACTAACACGTCTTATTATATACATTTTCAACCCTATGCAGCAAACAATATGAAATAACAGAAAGTAGTATTGTAATGCCCCGATTTTCAAGTCCTTTTCTGAAAGCCCTCGTGCCATTACTACCGCTAGGGTCCCACAAACCCTAGCCAGGCAATTCAACTTAACTTGGTTTAGAATAAATCCAAATGGAAATAAACTTAAAGCATTATCAAACTAGATCTACAAGATTACTTAATTATTACATATTAAAGCAGTAGAAAGTTAGAAATGTTGTCCCAAGCATTAATATTACAAATAGGATCATAGCTTAATCAAAATCCGTCCTCAAGTCTTGCACCTGAAAAGATGGAAATCAAGAAATAGAAGAAAAGCAATGCCGTGAGCTATATGAGCTCAGTAACATGCTGGCCCCCTTTTCAGGGGAAGCACAAAAAGGTAAGAAGAGAAAACCATCTATCATGAAACCACAACAAAATCTGTCATGCAATTAACATTCATGACAGACCAAAAATACCCTCTTGTTAACACTGTGACCTTGACCAAACATGTAAATCCATAG